>NQII01020407.1:0-14956 GCA_002778355.1 Clitarchus hookeri
CAAGACAAGATGGCAAAACCAAAATTTCCTTTCATTCCAAAGCAATAGTGGCAATTCTCTCAGCATCATCATACAGAGTCAAATCACATTATTATGATCACCTGCTAGTATCCAGAGTGAGCGTCCTTTGCAGCACGGACAGCAGCTAGATGAGCTGGCAGTGACTCAGTCAGGTGCTGATAGGTCTCCACTGGTATCTGGAGTCATGCTGTCTGCAGTGTATGCCACAACTGCTTAAGGGTGTAAGGCGGAGACAGATGACAATCACGACGATTGAGGTGGTCCCACAGATGTTAAATTGGATTGAGATCGGAACTGTTTAGGGGCCAGGGAAGAACTTTTAACTCTTGATCGTGCTCTTCCAGCCACGAGTTGACACTTCTAGCTGTGTGGCACGGCGCATTATAATGCTTGAAGATCCTATCCTCCTGAGGAAAGACAATCATCATGTGCGAGTAAACATCATCGCCGAGGATCGATTCATAACAAAATCGATCAAGAGTGCCTTCCACGCGGATGATGGGACCTCGCGAATGCCACGAGAACATTCCCCAGGCCATAACATTGCCCCCACCATCTTGTGTTCGTCCAGCAATGGATGCAAGGTGTCGATTCTCAGACGTTTCTTGCCGGACACACTGACGTCCATCCGTTCTACGCAGCTGAAACCGTGACTTATCAGAGAAGGCTACCCGTCGCCAATCAGCAGCGGCCCAGTCACCCTACTGTCGAACAAATTCCAGTATTTTTCGTTGATGCACCTGTCTACTCCAGAGACCCATTCGCAGAAGGGTTCGCTGAACTGTTGCGGTAAACACGTGTCTGGATGCCTGCTGATTCGTTTGGACGGTGAGCTGTTCCATTATAGCCTGTCAGTTGGTCTTCATGCACCGTCGTAGTCGACGTTCACCTCGGACATCAATGGTGCGTGGAGCTCCGCAGTTTCCACGACGGTTGTTCCCAATGCTGCCATTCGCCCACTCACGATACACCTATACCACAGAGGTATGTGAAAAGTTCGCAAATGTCGCTGTTTCCGAAATGCTGCCCCCCTTAGCCCGAAAGCTAATGATCATTCATTTTTGCAACTCAGTTTAAGGTCGCAGTATATACCTGCTTCACCAGCCCACGTCACAGGCCATATGTCATGGGCTACGCGTGGCAGATGGAATTTCTAGCAGGTAGTCATAATAATGTTGATTCGACTGTGTATACTCAGACAAACATCAACTGCAATTAAAATTATAATATGTAGTACCTGTTTTAGGTACAGAGTTATCATTGCTGTTATGGTAATTGCTGTTCGTACTGTAGTACTGCTTGCACAAGTTTGGTACCTATCTGTCAATTTAGCTATTCTGCAGCTAATTTTGTTGATGGCTTCCAAGGGAGAGAGACTGTTATTGCACAGGTCTTGTATGTGTCTGTCGTCATCTTGTTAGGAACATAACTGTGATGTGGAGGGGATTAGATCCATATGAATACAAAGGCAACTAACTGCCACTGGTCATGCAGTACCAGTGATCTGGGAGCAGATATGCATTCTGTTGAGGACTGGCCACATACCAATGCAATTTTCAATGCAACATACTGTATCACAAAATAAATATTATAAAATAATTTTTTGCACTTCATTAAACCTTTAGTGAATGGTGGCATGCATGACATCGTATTCTATATGTTGTTTCAGGGTGGGCATTCTACAGTGCTGTAGGAGGTGTGGCACTGACATTCCTGTGCTCAGTGCTGTCCGTGCAGGCGGAGGTGGCCACGTCCAGTGATAAAGTCCAGTTCCAGATACACCAGGGCCGCACGCTCATCTGCCTCCCCTGAGTTGCATGGTCGTGTGTCCACCACACACTCAACACTGTGTACCTCATAAGTATGCGTCCTAAGTGCCATTCCAAAGAGAACTTAAAGCGTAACCAACAGGTCTCACTCATGCATTCTCCAGGGTGTTGTAATTTACCAACACTTAATTATGACAGTTAAGTGTTAAGATGTAACTTTGTGTAATGTGTGTGTAAAATACATGTGAGACTGTAAGCTAACAGCAAATGTGCTTCCTAGTGGTGTATTCTGCTGGCTCATCATCATGCATTACAAATTTCATAAGTACATAATCATCTACATGTGCTAGATGCAACAAATGAAATATTTCATTGTACAGCTCAGGGAATAAACACAATGTTTGTGAAATTTTTATAGCTGAAGTAATAAGTAATAATGATACTGACACTAGATATTCCTAATAAAAATGTTTTACCTCGGGTAAAACATAAGTTATGCCCTCAACAAATATTTATTTTTAAAGTTATGTAAATCTTAAAAAGCAGTGTTCTGCATTATTCTTAAGAACTGCATCCAAATCACATCAAAATTAGAAGAATTTGATTTCTTGAAAAACTTTGTACGGTGCAAGTATTACAAAATGCATGATGGTTCTGTACAGATCTGTAATCGCGGAAAAGGTTATATATGACGGTCCTGTATGTTAAAAAAATTTTCACTCTGAATTAACAGCAAAGATGCTGCCAGCTAATAGGTGCTAGGGAAGTATAAATGTGACATTGCTGAAGAGACAGTGTTGTGCAGCATATGGTACCTTGATAGAAAACATTTATTAATGGCAACATTACAGCAGCTGGAGCAGCAACTACAACAGACTTCTGATAACACCAGAAGAGCCTAGCAAGCATGGGAAACATATTAATAGTTCTTGACTTTTAGCATTTGCTCTAGAATGGCTAAGACATTGAATATCTTACAGAGATCTTACATATTTCAGATACCTGGGTAGTATCCTAGAAGGACAAAGGGGAAACCAGGAAGTGGTGATACGGATAGGGCACTAAGTAGATGCCTTTCATAGGTGTCAGGGACCTATTATGGGACAGAGAAAAAACTACTAAAATGCAAGCAGATAATGTACAGGACCAATTTTGTAACCATTGTGACATATGGAGAAGAAACATGGATAGTGAACGAGGAGATGTAAATAAAGATAGAAGCAATATGCATGAAATTGCAGGAGTATGATGCCGGTAAAGAATTTGAAATGAAGTGGTACAAGAGAAAGTACAGATACACATGCGGCAGAGATCATAGAGGAGGTAAGAATGAGGTGATATGGGCACATCAAAATGTAGGAAGTGAGACATTGACAAGAAGGGCGTTGGAACTGAAGTAAAATGGAAAAAGACTGCCACACATTCGAAAGCTACTGTTCCCGGTGAGTCAGGTTAAACCGATTGGTCAACCGGTTCAACCGGCCTGAAAATTCTGTGAATCTTGGAGCCATGGTGGTGTAGTGGTCAGACTACTCATCACCCATCCACGGGGCTGCTCCATACTCACCCCGTTACACCCTTCTCGGCTCTCAAAACCTCAATTTAAAAGCCTCCCAAATCTCTCCACTCCCGTTGGCGAATCTGGTGGATATGCCCCAAAAACATCAACCAATTAATTTTCAAACGCTTTCTCTGAAAAACAAAAATAAACATACCCCCTACTTATAATTTTTGAGCATTCCAAAATATACTTAAGTAATTCGAAGATAAAGTTTTACTAGTTGGCAATGAAAACTTTAGAATTTGTGTGTATTGGGCTTTAATTTGCACCTGGAAGCAGATGAAAATACTGCTAAAAATCAACCTATGTTTTAAAAATGCCTCAACTGGTGTACACCAGTGTATCAACCACTGGTGGATCCATTGATGAATTACCCAATACACAACTGCAAGGAAAACCAAAGAAGGAATAGGAGCAAGTGGCTGAGGGAGTAAGGAGGAGAGACAAAGACTGAGAAACGGTGAGAGGGAGTGATCGGAGAGACAGAGGATGATGGAGGCCTTTTACCAAGCTGACCCGACCACAGGATGAAAACAGCTAATGATGATGATGACGATGATATACTCAGCTATGAGCCTACATCCACATACAATCATCATGTATTGCAGGTTTCTGCCCCTGAATTTGTCCCCTAAAATTGGGTCCAATTATGATTGGAGTGTAATGTGAAGTGTGTTGGACACATTTTCCACACAATACTCTGGCAATAACTTTCTTCCTACCAAGAGGTAAGATATTTTACACCGTATTAACCCACTTTCTTTTTTATGAATCACCTTTATTTAGCCAAGAACATGTTCTCCCTAACTGTTCATACACTTTATGTTATTGAGTATTTGCTCAATTACAGCTTGTGATCCTCATGTCAAAGACTTGAGGCATTTTATCGGCAGTTACAAAGCTGCAGCAAGTACAGACACGTCTGTCCTGTAATACTTTTAAAAAAAAACTGGGTTTTCAGCTATTAAAGTAGCAAAAGGAAACGTCAGCAAATTTTGTTCTTCAATGCTGAACTTCAAGCTCATAGATTGCTCCTGCTTGGGACCATGGATGCCAGTCACCAATTTTATACCATTTTACTGCACTGCTCGTGCTCGCTGTGGAAATAATTTAACCTAATGCACTTTCGTCAGCTAAACTTTATTGTTATTCAAGAAACAGGTTATAGCATGCTTACTATTACAGGAAATGCGAAATTTTTCTAGAGTGCTATTAAAAAGGTTTTATCAAAAAAGGTTGCATAAAATTATAAAGAAAAAAAACAACATTCAATTTTATACAATTGAGAAGCATAATTATATTATTTACTCTGAAATGTTGCCGAGTTTATGGTCTTTGATAGCCGCACAGTGCTTTACTTCTGGTTACGAGGCTCCTGACCATAATACACTAGGCTTTGACCAACAGGTGGTTTCACATTCTAACGCCTAGTTCTGATACCCACATGATAGACTCTAAGACAGCCACATTCAATTGCAAAGTGCTGATGATGAGCCATTTCCTATTTTTTATTGAGCCAGTCACCTATTGTCAATTCTGCATTTTTTTTTCGAGCAGGACTATTTTAATGCAAAATTTTTATTGTTCATAATTACATTACACTGTATTACATTTGTTCGTGATGACTATAGTCACATTTTTGTAATTCTGTGTCAACTTGGAGAGATTGTTTTAAAAAATAACTCCAGAGATGTTTTTCAGAAAATGTAGCACCACAAATAGTAGTATAATTTTACATTTTCGGTACTGGCCTACCTTATGAAATTGAGATTTTTATACAGAACATCAAAATGTTTCAAATTTTATAATTAAAAACACTGATGTTCTTGTTAGTGGTGATGTATGGTTGGTTGTATTTGTGTATTATGTTGTTTGTGCTGTTTTGTTATTCATACCTGTAGGCTATTTGTGTTGAAATTAATACATTCATGATACTCATTTTGACGGCTGGTAATGTATTTTGCACGATGTGAGATTATTTTATTGTCAAATTGAAGATTATATACGAGTGGCATGGCCATTGAAATGTACATATATGTTTTTGAGATAAAATAATTTTACCTATAATAATTATATTTACATTCTTTTTTCTTTAGTTTACCTGAGAATTACATCTAATCACCACTACTTCGGAACCATCAATTTATATTTAGTCACACAGACTCAATTATTAAAACTGCTAGGTTTGCGAACAATTAAAACCACCATCTGTTTTAAAAACCAGTTTGTGATGAGAGTTTATGTCCAGGGTTTGTTGGCATCAGTATTTGTTGACAGAACTAGGTTTCCCCTCCTTAATACAGAGCAGATCATCTCAGAAAGGAGGAAAGACTCTGAGATTCAGAACTAATAATTCTGGGAATGCCTTGGAAGAGCATAGTTACAGTAAAAAACTTTTCTTGAAGTATCCTTAAATCAAAGAATTTGAGCGTTGGCAAACACTTTACATCCCAGTACAACACACACAGTAAACACTACAGAAAATACTCACATTTTGCTTCCATTGCACTGTAAAATTAAAATTTAAAATATAAAAAAAACAGAAAATTTAGCACTATGTAGGCACTAATGGATCAGGCCATAAATATAGCAAGAATTATGAATTCTTGCCAAGTTATAAAATATATAATGTTAGGTAGTGTCAGTGATAACGGTTTGCAAATTTTGCCGCATCTGTTGTGGGATAAGATGTATAGTACTTGTCACATTCAAAATCACTTTTTTTTTTACAAGACTCAAGGGTGTTAAATGTAAGAGAAGTCAGAGTACTCAACACTGTTTTCTAATTGTCCTTTGTTTTAAGCACAGAGGCCCACTCAAGAGATATTTCGAGGCCTGGAACAAATGACGGTAAATGTATTTCAACAACTGGACACGTAGCAATCCAGTCTCAAACATTTCAAAGAAATGCTCTCGTTCAGAAAAGTGTGTGGAAATGCCACATAAGGACATAAATTTTTTTAATAAATATAAATATAAAAAAACACTTTTTCAGCTAATTTTAAATTTTGTCATAGCATTGCCAGACACAAAAATGTTAATTAGAACTATTTTTTTATTTTTTTCAAAGCAGAAAACTATATTGGTTAGCATATTGCTTCTATTTGTACTATGCTGAAAGGAAAGATTCACTACTGACTGAATGTACGAGTTAACCTATATAATGACCACAAACTTAGCAGTATTTGAGGATGCCAAAGAAAACAGTCAAACAAATGACAGTGTGAGACAAACTTGATGGATAGTATTGTAGTGGAAATGAACCACTTACTGTATCAAAAATTATAATCCCGTTGACATAATTGTTTAATTCCTCTGGTTGGGCCAGTTTATTGAGGCAGAATACTAACCCATCAACTCAAAAGTTGCCTACTCCCGGATTTTCTCGAGGATCTCCCATTTCCCTTGCCCTTGCATTCTGGTGCTGCTCCATACTCCTCACCCNCACTAACCCATCAACTCAAAAGTCGCCTACTCCCGGATTTTCTCGAGGATCTCCCATTTCCCTTGCCCTTGCATTCTGGTGCTGCTCCATACTCCTCACCTAGCTCTCAATACCTCAATGTTAGAGAGCTGTTGAAACCTCTCCACATTCACCCACAAAATTGGTCAGGCCTCTCGACACTTTCGTGCTAACAACAAATGATTACACCCGAGCACACACTAACTTTTTGATCCAGTTTATTATGAAGTTTTGAAATAAAGAAAACTTAATATATTTAATGCTTACATGCCAGATGGGAACAAAAGATAACATTTAGAATTTTAAGTATAAACACTTCTTCACGAGTCTGAATAAATATGGAAGCTAAATGCTCTGTGGTGCTGCTGCTACCATTCTGGTGTGGGCTGCCTGCTGTTGCCCAGATCACTTTGCCTGGCAGCCACGCACAGTAACTACTTGATGGTAAAGTGACACAACACATCACATGAGGTGGAAGTTAAACTGCACTAACTCAACCACTGCATGGCCGGATGCAGGCTACATCACACCACTCAACTTCTCCAGACAATGGTTTTGATCATACTGAAGTCGGTATCATCAGATTTGTGAGTGTTTTGAAACCTACTGCAATAGAAAATGCATGGGATATCGTAATTACTAGGGATGGGCCGGTACCGATGAATCGGCACTTGGATAAGTTCAGTGGCGTGTACAGTGCGTGGTACTTACCAACGCCACGTCAACAAACGTGAGACTGTTCACTGTGCGAGGGTAAGTGATAAAAGTATTTCCAAATATTGGAAAATGGGAATTACGATTGTGCTCATCAAAACTGGTATCGGCATCGCTGTAATTGGCAGCATCAGCAGCTGAAAATCAGCATCATCAGTATCGGCAAGATGTGGTATTGGCCCATCCCTAGTAATTACAATACCTGCAGTTGCACTGTTATAACAAAAATACAATTTTATGAGCTAAAAAAACCACACTAATTTCCCAATCAGTTTTAATGCCCAGACCAGTACATCTAAGTATATAAATATCTGTCAACATAACATCAAATCACAAAAATACAAGTCCTGTTCATTCCTGGCACATCAGGTACAACAATGGAAAGTAAGGATTGTGGAAGTAACAATTACTACTACTACATTTAGAGTAAATCTTCGAACTGGACTGAACGCAAACTGGAGTCAAAACGTAGCGACAATGGAACGAAAGTCGCATTTAAGGTAAAGTTTACGATCCGGGTTGACAAGTAAACAAGAGCGTAGATTAAATGAACACTAACTGAAAGCAGTGTAGCGACATCTTTTTGCAACTGTGTGAACTTGAGAACAAACAATACTCGAAAAATAAATAGACAATAGCTTATATGTTCTTTTGAACCCCACATTTTTATTTTCTGCTCTTACTAAATCAAAAATCTCTCCCTTCCTATATTTTTTGCTATACTCTATATGTTTTTCCAACATTACATTTTAAAAACTGTGCATCCATTTTGGTTTAAACATTTCTCTTTTATTTTTATTTTTTTACATTATTGCCCTTTTAGCTGAGATTTTGCTTATAAACAAATTTTAATACTCTGTGCAAACAATACACTTAAAAATGGCAGCATTTGTTTTACTGCCACTGCCAGTTCACTCCCATCAGCAGCGCTTAAAGTGAACTTTCAATCTAGATTCTACACTTCAGTGTACCTAGCCGACTGGAGTGCTGCAGACTCCAGTCCTACTTCAGTCCAGTCTGGGTGTGCTTATGGTAAAGTTTCAATTGAGACACTTCAGTCCACTCCAAGTTCAATCCAGATTGAAATGTTACTTTAAACACACTAAATGTTAAANAGATTGAAATGTTACTTTAAACACACTAAATGTTAAAGCAGTTGGTAAAACAAGTGTAGTACAACTTATAAAGGCAGCAGCCATTGAGAAAGGTACCTTACTAAATGTTTTATTAAAAGGAGGACTAGGGTTATAAAGTTTTCACTGACTGCACTCTGTTGAACGACTACCTGTTAAGTCAGTGCTCCAGATATGGTTAGTGATGATTATATGGTGAACAGCATTTCTAAATTTTTAAAAATATGCTACTTTACAAGTAAAACTCACATTATTTCTTCCCAGAAAATTATGTGCAGAAAATATTTGTAAGAAAATAATTGACAGGAATACTGAACATATTGTCTAGAAACTTCAATATTTGTACCACAAAATATTTTAATATCTTAATTAGGATTTTTTATTTTAAATAAAATACTTACTCTTGATTATATAGTTCTCTAAATGCTATGTATTGTAAAATCCCCATGAATATATGTTTAAATATGCATTTTTTGTTAATTATATGGAGTCCCTCAAAAAATATAAATAACACAGAAATATCAAATTTTTAAAACAAAACTGAGGCAGAGTCCCAACTTGAAAGTGTGCTCACTCTTACCATCTACTCTCTCTCTCTCTCTCTCTCTCTTGCTCACTCGGACAAATTGAGACTTGTGCCTTCTGTGAGCCTTCAGCATTATTTCTCCGACGGGAAAGGTAAGAAATAGTGTACAAATAAAACATTGCTTGCCTTTCCCATCCCCGAATAAGTTAACAGTGTTTTTTGAAATATCAACTTGTATTGTTTTCACGCAGTTTTGATTGGTTATAAATTTAACTATTATGTGCAGAATATTTAAAATGTACATTCTAACCTTAACTTAATCTGAATATAATCACATCATAATTCTTTATAATCCGTGTCATACTGAATATTATTGGTATTACACAGTACACAATCGTAATGTTTACATTAAGTCAAATAAACTATTTCTAACACTGCTGTAGAAACAAAAAATATGCATCTGAATATTCGAGGTTAGATTTGAAAACAACATGGCTGCCACAGAGGCTGCAAGAGTGAGCAGCAAGTGATGTAATGTCAAGAGTGAGAGAGAGAATACTCTTGCAGCGAAATAAAACATAGCCTGAACTACGAATAAAACCTTAAAATCTTGTCTCTAGATAAGTCATCACAAGAAAGTAATTTTGCCAGTGCGCTACTTCAAGATATGTATAAGCTAGGAGAAAAAGCAATGCCTGCTGACACTTGTTACGGCAAAGAAGGCCAGGCTTACAAGTAACCGATCACCATGCGAGGCAATATGTACGTACATGTACACACACAAAACAAAAATTGTGTTTTGACAGGCTGCAGCTTTTACAGATTTCAAGATGTATTTTCAAATGTAATCCAAACACAGAAAGTTTGTCCTCGTGTTTGAGCATGCCAGTAATATTCTCAGAGATTCATTCTCATATAGAGGATGATCACTCACCCCTGAATAAGACTTTACTTTTGTTTCTGCTATTGCATACAAAATTAAATATATTCTGTAAATTCTCCTGTTATGGATAGTAGGATACTAGTAATTGCTTATCATATTCTGTGACTACCAACTATTTCTGAATGGTACCCAGAATGACTTATTTGCTTTTACTGGACTTTCATATCATGGCCATTACATTTCGGAATTAATGAAGCTTCATAAAAACAAAGAAACCTGGTGCTTGTTTGGTTATTGTTCACATGAAAACCCATATTAAAATTATGAAGCCAACAAAATTACATACAGTATTGATACCTCGCAACAATTTGGCAGGTAAGAAGTCAGTAACATACGGTACAAGTTCTGTTCAATTAAGCTGGTGCCTGGTTCTTTTTCCATACTAGTACTTTATTATTGGCAGGCATATCCACAATTTCTACCAAATCTAAATCATTTTGAACAGCAAGTGGAACTAAATCTTTGTGAATATCCCTAAGTCCCCACTCTGGGTTCTCACGACGAAGCATAGCATCAAAACGAATGTTCGATTCTGGAGTAATTTTACCATCCAGTGCATAAGGCCCATAGGTAAATAGGATACCTCCCGGCTTCAGAGCCTTTCCGCAGTTACGAAACAGTCCCTGTGCACATGTAAATGGGGATATGTGCATCATGTTGATGTTGACGACGAAATCCAAGGAATTTTCTTTGAAACGGCCACTGCCGCCCCATTCGGAGAAGTCTTCACGGACGTCGATCACGAGGGGAGGCAGTACGTTGCTGAGGCCGGACTCCTGCACATACGCAACGATGCTGCCCAAGTCTCGTACGTCATACTCGGAGGGCTGCCACTGTATGGAAGGGAACTGGCGCGCAAAGTGGACAATGTGCTGACCCGAGCCAGATGATATCTCGAGGCAGAACGCACTTGGCCCATCCTCGGACATGGGCGGTGGTACGATGCACCTCTTCAACACTTCCAGGATGGGCACTGTGTTTCTCTCTGCTGCAGGGTTGGAATGTTTCCTAGCTGTGCCATGCCTGGAAATATGCATTCAACGTCTTACAACACAAGAAACTATGCTTCTGTCACTTCTGTTTCCCCACCACGATATTACAAGTTTTATTTTAAAATAATGCCTGCTTACCTATGCAATTGTGTGTTGCTCATGATGAAGCAGTGTATTCGCAGTCAGCAAATCACCTGTTAAAAATGGTAACAAGATGTTAATGCTAATTATCACATCATAAATGTCAACAGTTATGGCACTGAAACTACCTGTCTGCATGCTAATCTTGTTTACTTTAACAGATATAAATTACATATTTATACATCAATAATAATCTTGAAAGTGAAGTAAACAAAAAACGAGGTTACAAATAATCAAGATTTAATGCTTACATATTTTTGTGTGCGCACATGTTACATGCACTTGTGCATAATTTATTTATCATGCATAAATGAGAATTGGACATCACGTTTTCGTGCACAGATGTACAACTGCAATGTTTCGCTAGGTCAGCAAGCTTCTGCACAAGGCCAGTAAGAACACTGCTTTCCGGCAAGTGGTTTGGTGGTACATATTACTAAACTTAGCAGTTCTTTGAACTAGTACATCTAAGCATGCATCATCCACCATATCTGAAACTGCATACTATCATGTTTTAAAATATATTTTAGACACACACAAACTGTTTCATAATTCCTATTAAAAAACATTTCTCAGGGTAGTAGAGGGCACACAGTAGATGAAGTTTTGATGAGGAACCCACGTCCAGAAATGTACTGAAGTAGTGCTAAAAGGATGAGACAAATCAAGGTTTCAAAACTTCTGTCGAACTATAGGCAACCCAACTTGACAATGGGCGACATCCGATGTCACATGTCCATTGTTTACAGTCTATGACACACTGCTTCGACTGCCACTCCACTTGCCATTCAGTTGTTGATGAACGTGATACAGTAAAGGATGGTTGAATACGCATTTTCCGAGAACACGCACATGATGTTAATTTAATGCAAAGTTCTAAGTAATGGTAGAGCTGCTCAATGTTTGCATCAAGGAGTATTTTCCACATCACATAATTTTTTTTTTGCCATATTACAACAATGGCTGCGGGAAGCAGGTACCTTGGAAGGTACCAGGGCTAACTGTGGTACTCCATGGAGGTGCTGCACTCTCGGCTGAGGGGGATACATTCATCAAGTTGCAGAGAACGAATACTCGAGCCATTACATGTGCCATGAAAGTGTCGCATAACAGTGTCGGGCACATTATAAATAAATAGCAACTACCCCCAGAGGATACATGTAATGGGTCCGGCCAATTATGTGAAACATGCCAACTTCTGTATGTGGTTCCTACGTAGTTGTGTGGACGTGCTCAAATTTCCATGGCACAGACTTCTCACAGAAGAAGCACATGTCACCAGGAAAGCTGTGTTTAACTGTCAAAACGCAGGGTGGCTACACAGAACACAAAACCCTGACTTTTCCATATTCTTGCAGTCTAATTTTTTCCCCTAGCAGATACTAATGCTATCGAACTAATTTTCCGTAGACAGTTTATCCAAATAAAACCACGTACATTAATTAAAAAAAGTTTCTAAGAAATGATAATCTCTTAACTATTTAATCACAGGAATTTTAAAGAACAATAATGTAATATGTGCATATTATAATATGAGAAACTATGCAAAAAAAATATATTCTTTTAGTTATTTCACTATCAATATACAAGTGGATCCTTGATTAGACAATAAAACTTTGGCAAGAGATTCCCAATGACAAGATATGTTGAAAACAGACCATAAAGTTTAAGGGGTGCAGCAGAATTAGCAGGCATCCTCGTGTACACCTTCAATTTTGTGTGTGCTGTTATCTCGAAAATTATCTGGCTAAAGGTGTTACAACAAAGAAGCCTTTTTGTTGCTTGTGACATGTGAAATTATCATCAGCATAAATATTTGTGGTAGTGTGTTGTTAAGCACAAACAGGGTGGTATCCCCTGTTTTCACTATGACTGAGATTGCTGTTGGTAGTAAATACTTGCATACGTGTGCAACCTCATACAATAACACAGATTACAGACCCACATCGCCCCAACTACAAAAGATATTGACTTATTGTAAACAAACTTATTCCACCATAGCACTTTCAGGAGAGTGTACTGCCCTCAGGAATGGTGTTAGGCCAGAGGCTATTGATACGTTTTCGACATATCTCGTTGTTGGGAATCACATTCCAAAGTTTTTTTTGTCAGAGAATCATCTTGTATATGTTTTGACTTTAGTTACAAAAATCAGATTTTCTGACTTGAAAATATTTGTTTCGTATGGCTGGAATACACAAGATGAAATATTGTAAAAAAATTGACATAATACAACCACACCTACTTATATAGTCCACAAAAAACCATGTTTAGCAAATTGTCACTCTTGTGAAACCTGCCTTTCAATGATTTGTTGAAAATGCCACGAAAGCTGTTGCTCCATCTCACCTGCTGACATTTAAGAGTTCACGGAGTGTACTGTGGTAGAGAACAGGGCCAAAGCAGTGAGTGATAGAACTTGCAACACATTGCAAGGGCATTCTACAAATGTTTGTTTTTACAAAGACACAAACAACAAAAGCATCAAAATTTTTGAATAGGAGAATTACACTGTTAATAAAACATTTAAACAAGCACAAAAATTCCCTTTCCCTAACTTTTTAAAATCCCCTTATTTTTACCTGTTTTCCAGGTTTTCTCTGCATAAAACCACTTTGAAACAGCCACATTTGTGATGAAGAAAACTATTGTGGCACGCATTCCCACGGATTTCAGCAATGGTTCAGTATCAATGTATGGGGAGGTTATCATCGATGGTAGTGTGATTGGGCCATACATTCTTTCGTACCACCTGACTGGTCCCAAGTACTTAACATTCCTGCAAGAAGTATGGGTGGACTTCTTGGAAGATGTGACACGGAACATTCCTGAGCAAATGTTCCAACATGATGGTGGACCAGCACAATTTTCATACGCCATCCGACAACTTTTTGACTGAACATTCAGGGAAAGGCAGGTAGGTAGGTCAGTGTGAACCAATTGCTTGGCTGCCATGATCGCCGGATTTAACTCCTACACCTTTTCCTGTGGGGTCACCTGGAGAAACTTGTTTCAAGACCTCTGTAGTGTCAGAGGAGGATGTTCTTCCACAAGTTGTGGCCACGGCAGAATAGTCAGCAAACAACAGGTATTATTGGATGTGTGTATGGGAGCATGCTTTGCAGATACAATGTATGCAATGAACACCTGGTCGCCACATCAAGCAGCTCTTGTAATGCAAGCACCAAAGAGCTCGTTAACCTGCACGAGGCGGGAGATTTGAATACCAGATTCTTGTCATCGAGGNAGACACAAACAACAAAAGCATCAAAATTTTTGAATAGGAGAATTACACTGTTAATAAAACATTTAAACAAGCACACAAATTCCCTTTCCCTAACTTTTTAAAAT
Organism: Clitarchus hookeri; assembly: GCA_002778355.1. Lineage (NCBI taxonomy): Eukaryota > Metazoa > Arthropoda > Insecta > Phasmatodea > Phasmatidae > Clitarchus > Clitarchus hookeri. The sequence goes on from NQII01020407.1 coordinate 14,615, forward strand.
CCCCTTATTTTTACCTGTTTTCTGGGTTTTCTCTGCATAAAACCACTTTGAAACAGCCACATTTGTGATGAATAAAACTATTGTGGCACGCATTCCCATGGATTTCAGCAATGGTTCAGTATCAATGTATGGGGAGGTTATCATCGATGGTAGTGTGATTGGGCCATACATTCTTTCGTACCACCTGACTAGTCCCAAGTACCTAACATTCCTGCAAGAAGTATGGGTGGACTTTTTGGAAGATGTGACACGGAACATTGCTGAGCTAATGTTCCAACATGATGGTGGACCAGCACAATTTTCATACGCCATCCGACAACTTTTTGACTGAACATTCAGGGA
>NQII01020409.1:0-10468 GCA_002778355.1 Clitarchus hookeri
TGACGCAAAGTTACGGACGAGTCATCTGTTATGCGACGATATGAGACTGACGCTTTGAAAAAAAATGTTTGTTAGATATATTTCCGCAAGAAGTATTCTGAAATTTACTTACATTTTCACACAGGATCAAAATATTTTTTATACGGTTACCAAAGACACGCATTATAGAAAATGTTACTAACCACACTAATTGGCTACCTCTTAGTATAGACTAAAAAGTCTAAATATTTTTGTTGTAATCTAAGGTGCTGTAAAATGTCTAGTCCTAAATTATATAATTCATATCTAATATAGACATAACGTGTATATAGTCTGGAGTTGTATTCAATTTCAACAAACGTTAGTAACCCATTCTGAAAACTTTAGCTATTATAGTAGTTTTTTGGACTGAAATTGATTGTGTGTATGGTGCCTGCAGAATAATTTGATTCCTAATAAAATGAATTGAAACAAGTACGGGAAAATTATTGCCTTGCGGCACAATACTACGTTAATAAAAGCTTGACGTTGTATAAAGTTTACGAAAAAATTTCTGTTACATGGCTAACTTAAACGAAAATATTAAATGCTTACTTGTTTCCCACCGAACAAAATAAATGAATGCTTTGTTTATTAGGTGGCAAATACAAACTCATAACTTTATAATCTTAAATTACTTGAGTTTCGTAAACAAATATGACAGTAAAATGTCATTACTAGAAATTTGTCTCTTTCCGTGTATATTCCACACAATAATCACATCCAGGTCCTATAGATAAATCTTAACTGCTTGGTCTGTTTTCCGTATGGTTGGAATTAGAACGAATAGAAATACTTTGCTTGCACACAACAAAATTGATTATTACTTTCAGGTTTGAATTTAATAGGTTACGTTCTGGTTTTTAAAGAAACATGTATTAATTCCTCAACAAAAATTTAAATAATTTTAAATATTTCACTTTCGTTTAGTGATTTATTTCTGATTCTAGGCAACTGTGCTACTCACATGTTGTACGTTTTCATTCATTTGTTTGAGCCAATAGAATGTGCTATATTCCGGCCTGGTCACTTGAAGAAGGGGTGACCAAAACGAAGCCCTCAACGGCTTGGCACAGTTCAAACGCAGCATGATTGGATACTTCTTATCATTCTGCGGGTTGCCTAAGATCCAAGGCTACACAGCTTGTCCAGAGCCGAAGATTCCCGAAAAGGACTTAGAATTATTCAACCGCTAGTTTATTCTGGCTATGACTGTACAGGTAACGGAATTAATCTCAACTCGGCTGTGGATCCAAGAAATCTCACTGTGAACCCTCTTTAGGTTAGAATTAATGACGTTTCTCTGGCGACCAATCGCCACATTTTCGACTTCCAGGTAATAAATAGTATAGGGTATGTGAGTGTGTATGCGTTATGTTGTGCGTATGTATGTGTCGTGTTAGCTGGTAACTCCCTCCACTCACTGGTTCTGAAATATATAGATTACGTTTTTTTTTCTTCTGAGAAATAATTCGTGCCACGATGATTTTCAAAGCACCGTGACTCTTTGCAGGTTTATAAACCAATAGCGTATTTCCGACATAGCTGTTGGTCGCTTATTTGCCGAAAAATTGTTTGACATGTTCATATGGTACTAAAACAATTTACCTGTGGCCTTTAAACCGGGCCTACTGCGGTGAAATTACCGGCATTACTTCGCGAGTTCGATTTCATGCTGTGCAAGGAAGTTTTTACGTATGTGTAAGTTCCCGTAACCTTAAGCGATGTTCGGAATTTTATTTTGCAACTCTCTTTCTTTAGATCACCATTATTGATAAGTTAAATATTATTAAATGGATATATATTTTTTACATTTCTCAAATTATTAGTAATANGGGGGGGGGGCAGACGTTTAGACTCGCACTCGCAAGGGCCTGGGTTCGATTTCTGGTCCGGTCATGTCATACTGACATTGGTTCCCCGTGGTTTCAAGAGATCACTCCAGGCGAATGCTGGCATGGTCACACACCACATGCAACGGCCGATTCCTTCCCCTCTCCTGCTTTCTCCGAGCAACTTGCTCCGGCTGTAGTGTGACCTCTCTGTCGACGAGACGTCAAACTCCACCGGTCTACGCTCCTTGTAAAAACCAATAGAACAACGAACTGAAACACTTCTTGCGATGTAAATCTCGGTGTTTCCCACTTTGAATCTTGGGCCAAACAAATGTTCAAGAAACAAAGTTTGTTGTAGATTAAGCTTTTAAATCACAGAACATATTATTAANATCTTGGGCCAAACAAATGTTCAAGAAACAAAGTTTGTTGTAGATTAAGCTTTTAAATCACAGAACATATTATTACACATATGACTGATCATCCGGTAATACTCAAAATAGTTTGTATCGAAACATTTGTAACATCACTCAAAATGCCTGAATCCATTTCATTTTGCTGTGTGAAAAGAGTTAGGTTTTGTGTAGAGGGGAGAGGGAGGTAGGTTGTAACTGTGCGGTAATCACATCGGATTACCTCCTGGACTATCGAGGTTCCATTCCAACATTTTTTAATGTTGATAATGGGGTGGACGTTGCTGATCGCCGGTGGGTTTTCTCGAAGCACCTCTTTTCACACAGGTACAATTTATAACATTGTTTATGCATGTTTGTTTTGAAATAGTTGTACACATCCTCCAGCTCTGATTTAATGCATCTAGTATATTTATATATAAGCTATTGAAACTATTTTATTGATACATAAAAGTTGGCATACTGACGATTCGGAAGTAAACATAACACGTTCCACTGTTGACCAAGTGATTCTGATATTTCTGTCGGCGTTGGGTGAGTACATTTTGTGGAGAGAAGTTACTTTCTTTAGCAAATATATATTCTGCCAGAAAATTATGTTTCTTGACATGATATCAATAGTGCAAATATCAAATAATTAGAAAAAAACCAATTGTGTTTGTTTAGGAAATTTTTTTTATTAAATTATTAATTCATAAAATTAAATAAAACGTTAACACCAATTTGGTTGAACCCATGTCACACAACAAAATTTCAAGAAAACATTCTTCGTGACATTGTTTTGAAATGTAGCTCAACGTATAAATTTGGTTAATTTTTGATATTCGCTAGAGAAAACGGCGTGAATTCGGAATTCCTGCAGTTCCTTTCATTAGTTAATGAAAATAAATTTTCCGTCTTTGCCGTATTATTTCTTCGACATCAGAAAAAAATTGTGATTTGATAAAAATACATATAATAGTTCCCGACTCTTAAAAGCTCTTCAAATTTTGCATCCTCACGGAGTAATACGTGAAATAAATTAATAATCCTAACTAATATTATAAATGCGAATGTGTGTCTGTTTGTTTGTCCTTATTTCACGTCGCAACGGAGCAACGGATCGACGTGATTTTTTTGCACAGAGATAGTTGGAGGGCCAGGAAGTGACGTTGCCTACTTTTTATCCCGATAAATATCTCACTTCCTCACGAAATATTTTAGTAAAAATAGCGCTCGGGGTACAATGCTGCGTCTATGTAAGTTGATAGTGTGGGACGAAAGCACAATGTCAGACAAAAAAGCGATAGAGGCCCTAAACCGATCCCTACAGGATATACAAAACAATACAGACATTATGGGAGGAATGGTTGTATTACTGGCTGGTGACTTCCGCCAAACTCTAACGGTGATTCAGAGGGGCAAACCTTTAGATGAAATCAAAGCCTGTCTCAACTCATCAAGCTTATGGGCAAATGTCAAGAAATTCAGCTTGACGGCAAATATGAGAGTGCACCTCTACAATGACGTTGATACAGGACATTATGCTGATACACTATTAGAAATTGGAGATGGGTGGTTAGAAACAGATGCCGAGGGCTCTGTGTCACTAACGGGGGATTTTAGTAATTTGGTGCAGAGTGACACGGAACTGATTGCTAGCGTTTACCCAGATCTACAAAGAAATATAAATGACGACCAGTGGCTATGTAAAAGAGCGATTCTAGCACCAAAGAATTGACATCGTTAGTGCTCTGTTCTGAGTTTACGATCAGTGTCTGTCTACTAACAAATACCGTTATTCTCCCTATAGGTTTGTTACTATACCCACGCGAGTGAAGCCGCGGGTAAAAGCTAGTAGTCCACAAATACGAGAAGTCGTCTGCAAAGGTAGTTTAGAATCAGCAAGGCATACACTTCTAGGGTGGCCTCATTGAACAACAGTGGCTATATTGTGATACTTCCGTCTGCTTACATATACCCACCGTGTCTTCTCTTTACGATAACGACAGGCATAAACACAGTCACAATGAGCTGTCTTTAATGTGGCATCCCGTAAGCCAACTCCACATCGGTCTTTTCAAGAACGCATAAGTTTGGCAACACTGTCGTCTCTGTTCGTAGAACGCTTGTTACAACTTAGTTAAGTGAATTATTAGTTAGACGTACAGTTTGTACCCTGTTATTATTCTGGGTTTTCAGAAGTTTATATTGTTTCTCTAAGCTCTAAACAAAGCATCACAAGATGACATCTACAACACCGGATTCGTAGTAAGTTGTATTAAGCCGTACTGTGGTTGCCTTGGTTTAATTGTGCCACAAAATAATACATTTACAAATTAATATACTGAAAACGCCTTACTCTTTACGGAACGTAATATAACATAAATATTTGTTCTCCCTATTTACGTTTTATCACGTTTTTTTTTACTACGTACTAATTTCCAGGGCATATTCCCATCACAGACACTATTTTCGCTCCACTTACGTAGTAATACATCTAAATACTTGTCTTTCAGTGGAGACATTTATGAAGCGTTTAGAAGGCAGTAATCGCAACCTGTTAAGTAACTGAATTCCACTTCACGCCGTAAATATAATTACACAGTAATTACCTTTAAATAGAGAATTATAAACGTGAAATTTTAGTATTAAAGGGGGAAACAATAGAACGAGCCTTAACAAATTATTATTATTACTATTATTACTTTTATTAACTATTATCCCGGAGGAAAAAATTTCGGGACTTAATTCTTGTCACAGAAATACTAACCATAATCAGTACAGACAATAAAAATATCAATAAATTAATAAGATAACAAAAGTTATGAATGAAACAAATATAGATAAGTATGAATTTCATTGCAATTTGTTTAGTTTTATAACAGTGACTTTCAACGACTATTCTTGAAACTCTGATTACATAAAATACTTTTAACCTAATTTAAAGTGAATGCCGCTTTTCAATGTCCGAAAAAACACTTTCATTTAAATGTAATAATTTTAAGACTCATTTGACATTTATTGAAATAATAATTAAATTGTTATAATTTATAACTATGTAAAATTTTTTTTAAAGAGTTTATTATTTTATTAACGAGATGATAAAAATTATTAAAGCGTGTAAACCAAGGTATTAATTCACGCTTCGTGTAAAAATGTTTATTAATATATTTCTTTACAATTTTTAGAATTTACATCGCAATTTGAGAACCTAATAATTGCGGAATTATTTAAGATTTCTAGCTCACCTCCCACCAAGGCGAACCGGGTTCTATCCCCGGTCAGGCCACTCCTGGATTTTCGCAAGTGGAAATCGTGGCGGACGATGCCGCTGGTCAGCGGGTTTTCTCGGGGACATTCCGTTTCGTCCTCCCTTGCATTCCAGTAATGATCCATTCCCACCTCATTTCACCCTTATAGACTCTCAGGACCTTGTTGTTAGGAGCAGCCCAAATCTCTCAAGTCAAACGTTTCTAAAGTAACATTTGTCTTCCAAAGAGTATGTGTAGTCGTAAAAAAAAATTGCATTTTGATTATGACTTGTGTAAGTTATTATAATTGGTTTAGACTAAAATAATGACACAAATAACAAAAAAAATACCATTTAACCGTGCCATTTTTGTGTAAGTAAATTATTTAATAATAGAATTTAAGTTCATCCTTATCTAGTTTTGAAGTTTTTGTTTGGCACGGTCTCGATCCGTTAGATTCAAAACACTTATCTTACTCAAGTACTACGAAACAGTAGAAAACTAAATGTTACTGATATAACTAATAAAACTACTCATAAGAGATGAAACCAGAAACACATACAACAGTGGTGAAACAGTTACACACTCAAAAGCGTCTTACCCGGGACTCATGTGCAGAAAACCAAGTACCATAAGCTAGAGTGCATTCAACTGCATCACGGAGATGGGTTCAGATGTAATCAGTCTATTATTTTGACTGATAGGATTTACTGACCTTATATATTAGCAGGGCCATCATTTTGAAAAATAAGCGAGCCACTTAAAACACGTAATTTTACAGGGCGTACCGTAGCCCTACTTGTGTGAAGAATGTGGTACAAATGGGCTGATTGGTCCCTAAGATATGGCATAAAAAACTTTTGTTTCTAATTTCGTGCTATTGTACAAAATTGCCAAAAAAAAATAAAGGGTTCTGTATATCATTCTTATAATAGATTCTCTGAAGATACAAAGTTTAGTTTGAATTTGATTAAATGTTTTAAATAAATATGACAAACTTATAAAAATATTCATATGATCGCAATTTTTAAGGCAGTATCTGACACTACGCAAGTAATTTAAGCTTACAATACCTTCAGTAGCACTAATAGCACTAATGGTCTACACAATTTAGTGGAAATCAATTTAATTGTTCCAGAAATGCAGAAAAATACTCAATTTTCTCACATGGCACTATTTTGCAAAAAAAGCCACAATGAGACGATCTCTGTGTGTATAATTGATGATTCAATTGAATACTTTTAGTGTACACAATTTAATTACACTTTGTTTAATGGTTTTATATATAACATACTAACTTTAATTATATTGAAGCCATTATATAAAGGTCTGCCGTACCCAGAACACGTTATTTTACATAATCCACTGTAGCACAAATTTCATGTAATTTTTGGTAGTAATTTGTTGATTGGATCTTGGTTAAATAGTCTCGTGTATATATATAAATATATAAAAAGTATTATTGTAGCCACCATTCAGGAAATAATGACCCGGAACACTTAAAACGTACAAATTAATATAACCTACCAAAGCCCAAATTTTTTCGAAAAAAAATTGGGGTAATAGGTTGATTGTTTCCCGAGATATGAGATAAAATATTTTTTCATGTAGGACTATCTTACAAAATTGCTGAGAAATAGAGGCTCTTTAGTCAGATTTGATGGTTGTGATAGGTTATGCCAGCATACAAAGTTAAATTGAAATTAGTTCCGTCGTTTCATAGTTACAACATACTAAAGTAAGGTGTTTAAATAGCCACCATTTTGAAAATAAGTGAATGATGCACTTTAAAAATATTAATTTACATGGACGGCCGTAATACTACTTGTTTGCCAAATTTGATGGGACTGTGTAGGTCTTGTCCGTAGATATTACACAAAAAAGTTAATTTGTGATGTGATGCTATATTACAAAATGGCGGACAAAAGATATATCGTGTAGACACATTTGATGGGTGTTATATATACTGCCAGTACGCAAAGTTAAGTATGAATAAATTAAATGGTTCTGACGATATCGCATTGTAAACTAAAACAACTATATGGCCGCCATTAAAAACATACCAGTGTACATCACCTTCTGTTTGCCAAATGTTGTAGAAATCGGTCAATTTTTTCCAGAGATATAGTCCCTACCATAATAGATTTACTTGCTCGTGTCGTACTCTCTTACAAAATGGCTGACATTAAATTCCATGTGTCGCGTATATAATACTCCTGATAGATACTTCCATCACACAACATTTGGCCGAAATTGGTCGGACGTTATGTCAGATATACCAAATAAACCTTAAATATTTGTATGAAGCCATTTTGAAAATGTGTCTAATCGATTTAAATCACCTTCGTTTACATGACCTACCAAAGCATTACTTACTTGTTAAATTTAGCGAGAATTGGTTGAGTAGTTTTTGAGATATAATGTAAAGGTTTTTTTTTATGCTGTGCTATCTTCCAAAATAAGGGTTTGCGACAATATATATCTCTAAATTCAGTGCTTACATGATGCACTGCCAACATACAAAATTTATGTTAAATAATTTGAATGGTTCCCGAGATATGACGTATTACCGTTATTTTTAAATGTCCGCCATTTTGTAAGTTAGGTTTCGGCGTTGTCGAAAAGTATAAAAGTCAAAGGTACTTACAATGTACTACATATGTACCGAGTTTGGTGAAATTCTGTTCTCGCGTTCAAAAGTTTGTAAAGCGGACCACATACACTTACACACACAAACACATTTACGCACTTAGTAACGCACATACACACATACGGGAAAGTGATCTCATAAACCTTTTATTCCTCCGGAAAGTAGGTTAATGACGATTGTAGCAAAAATTTTACAGCCTACCTGAAGGAAGAGAACGGGATTATTTGTAAGTCAAGGTGCCTTAAAAGGGAAAGTTTGCGAAGTGCTTCGAGTTGTAAAGTGGCCGTGAATAGACTACTCCAAGGTTACTTGGAGGTCAATATTCAAATCACTACGTAGCGTATTTCACAGGTGAAACTTAAATCAATTTGTTAGCACACTTTCCTTGGAAACGTTGGCTTAAGCATTCGTGCAAATATCTGTCTAAATGTATGTCACCTCTATCACCTCTATCACTAATACTAATACGGCGTCACATTTTATAAAAGAAAATATTCTATATTTATACAACTATTTAAATTTCTCGGTACACGAGTGTGTATTTGCCAATATATAATGTATCGATCCGCATGTTTTACGGTAATGGCAATGTATCGTGCAGCAATTATCGACACATGATTATAATCACTAACATAAATTATTCCTATGCTGTAATTACACACTTGTACTGTATGCCCTGTTGGAAGCATTATTTTTAATGTATAGACACATACGTTAAAAATATATTCATATCACACTAATTTAAAATATATGTATTTACCACCATTTTTGTGCTCCGATAATTATGTACTAGAGACGAACAACGGACGTTCAGTGGTTTTCTGCGAGTAAAGCCTGGCAGTGTTATTACGGCTTGCCAACTTCTGTTCAGTAATGCATTTAGTTGCAATAAGGGTTGAGATACCAACATAATAAACTGCAAGACCTGCTCCGTTTGCACGTAATAATTACAACGCTCGGTTTGAATGTTCTAACTGCATTAAATGTGAAGTGAGTGCATTCATACGTACTATTTATTTTAATAGTTCTAATGTTATCAATTAAACTGTAAACTAGAAGAAAGTGCACACAATTTAAAGCTACATATTTTCGATAAAGAATTGTAGTACGTTTATTCCCCTTCGTCGTCAACGTTGGCTTGGTTGTCCTATTGGCGAGGTAATGATCTAGGAGCGGAATGTCGCGGGTTCAATTCCTAAACACCGCGAGTTGTTTCCACTTAAAAAAAAAAACGTTAAATTGCATGATATATAGTCTTTTCACGGTTTCTTCACACTTTTTGTATCAAACCTTTGAATAATCATTTATATATATGAGTGTTTCGTTGCTTCCTAAAAAAATGTCACGTATAAAAACGTTTAATAATTGTGTTAATATAAAACTACCTTTTTTTTTATTAAATTGAACTTTAATTTATTTTCGTTCTATACGAATTTATAAGTCATTCATAATTAATATGAATACATATAGGTAGGGCCAGTGACTTTTCGCGTAAAAATTGGAGCACACAGTAGACTTAAATACTATATACACACCTCAGCTGTTGTTATACCTCCATTGGCTGCTGGCGCCGTGTCCGTCTTCGACCAAGCCACTCAGGACTCAGTATATCCAACACTGAACCTTCGTGATTCGTGCGCAAACGGTTAACACAGGCCAAAACATTTTTTAGCAAATAAAAGAAGCTGGACCACCCTACAGTGCTTTGGACTGTATCTTGTCTCGAAATCTTTTCGCGAAATGTCACTGCCCTTACATATAGGGAGAAAATAGGCGTGTTGGTAATACCTAGTAAGAAATAGTTCTCATGAAAAATGGTATTGCACTGAATGCACGCGAATTCAGCGCGGTGTCCCTTTGGTGTAATTTTCTGTAGTTAGTTAAGCTTTGTTTGCATGAGGCGGAGCAATATCCTGGAAGTAGAACTTTAGCAGGGCTTCAAAAAAGTCTGTAACCGTGAACAGGCTACAAAAAGGAACCATCAGAAATATCTTTATTTCTAGTAATTATTTGGCTAAATTCAATTAAAACGATATTTAATTCACCGCATGCAGTTGGCGCATACTTATTCAAGCAGTGAAATTGTTTCAGTAAAGCAACCAACGGTTTTCCACCGATTCTAAGAGGAGCCATTTTCACTGATTCGAGTAGCAGCATTTGACTACGAACAAGTGGTTTTCCCCTTATTCGAACTTAGAGTGTTAGGGCCAGTGTATCAAAGAAAACTTTGAGAAACGCGATCGTTTGTTGTCGTGGAGACTAATTAATTATGAAAACAGCATTCCGGGACGCTCATTTTCTGATAGCCTAACGCAGATC
>NQII01020412.1:0-11020 GCA_002778355.1 Clitarchus hookeri
ATACATGTATAATCGCATGCATATTCATATATGTAAAAAAATGTATTTTTATAAAACTTAAGTATTTATAATATCACCCCTCTGTTCAGTTCTAAAACAACGGCTTCAAGATAATTATTATTATTTCCCGATGGCGTATGATAAAAAATAATNAACAAGTGAGTTTTGATGGTGGCGCAGCGCAACGGGGAAACCTTTGTTTTCACAATCCCACGGCTGGAGGAGGGGTGGGGGTGAGAAGCGCGAAGCATGGTGTGCGTGACGTCACGCATAGCTCTCATTGGCTGCCGGCGAGCATGTTGCCATTCCCATGTGAAAAAGCAAAATACGCGACCCTTGTAAAGCAAGTGTGTGTTTGTTACAGTTTCACTAGCGCAACATACGTTTCTGGTTTCAACTCTTATATCACTGTCAGCGAGACGTCAAGGCCTACCTACTATGTAAGTCTTCGAAAACTTCATCAAAATTATTTGCATTCGTGTAGAGGAAAGTAGGCTCATTAGATACATAGGTAACATCTTGTTTAACATGTAGTGCCATTATTTTATGTATATACATGTATAATCGCATGCATATTCATATATGTAAAAAAATGTATTTTTATAAAACTTAAGTATTTATAATATCCCCCCTCTGTTCAGTTCTAAAACAACGGCTTCAAGATAATTATTATTATTTCCCGATGGCGTATGATAAAAAATAATGATTCTCCTCACCTACAAAATGCCAATGAAACCACGGTTGTTCTTCTTCGAAAAAGCGCAGATGGAAAATAATGCTATGGAAACTAGTGAGGTGCTGAAAGAACGGCAGCAAGCCCAGTTTTTTTTTTCACTCCCTGCAAATAACTTTTCTTCTTTCCTGACACTTGACTTGCATTAGTTAATTCAAATAGAAATGACTCCAAAATATGTCTCATTAAGAAACGAACAATAGAATTAAACAGACTAAACATCAATCTTCAGTCGTAACAATTAATCATATTTTATATTTATTTTTCCTTTTACAACACACATAATTTTTCGTTTTATTCTCCAAGTCCAAGGATATATCCTGCATACAAAAAGTAACAAAACTATATATTTTTTTAGTGCTTCCCAAATGGAGAATCATAATAAATCTATTGTGTTGCGAATTATTGTTCCGAACCATGAATTGGACTAACCGCTCGAAACAGAAATCACTAGTTATAAAGCGTTATTTACTTACTAAAATATTAAATTTGATAGTATAAAATTACCTTTATTGAGGCTTAGCCTGCTTTTACAATTTTGTCTAGTTTTCTAGCTTCTCTATAAGGTATCATGGTAAATGTATTTAACAGCAAAATTGTGTAATATCAGTATTATTCTCTTCGGTGACTGCACAGAGATGTGAAGGCGGTTCTCAGGGATCGTAATCAAGCTATTGTATTGAAACTGCACTTCACACACATTCAACTGAACATCAGGTGATGAGCCAGAGGACCACGTAGATCACTGTATAATCACAGCAATATTACGTAATTAAAATTAGTATAAACGTTATAAATGTTGCCATCTCAGATGCAAAAATACAGACCTTTATACCGTGACATTTCTCATAGCTGTGACTGAAAAGATACCTGAAATGTTTAAAATTAATTTTTTTGCAGCTAAGATTTGAAATATTTTACCTGCGCCAAGTCCTAATGTTTTATCTTGAAAAGTGGCCTAGATATTTAAAAAGAAATTTTTTGTCACAGCAAACAGAAACCGGTATGTCGATTTTTATGTGTAATCCAGAACTCTATCCGTAGCTGAAATGGTCCGATATATTTATTTTGATTTGAAACTTTTGCCACTTCATATGAAGACAGGTTCTCAATTGTATACTTGGACCAAATCACATCACCGTAGCCGAAGAGATGGGTGAAATACGGAAATGGAATCTTTCAGCCTTCTCGAATGAAAAGTGGCTGTCGATTTTATAACCGTGCCAACATCCACCTCAACAGCTAAAAAAGTGAAAATAGTCTGCTAAATGCGATGTGTGCAGATTATATTGATTAAGAATGACATTCAGGTAAGCTTTCCAGGTGGTAAAATGTCACTAAATATATCTGTTGGAAGTGTTGATCTTTAAGAAGCTGTGTGGAAATTATGGAGGCCGTAGCTTTCCTAGGTGGCTAGGGAACGAACAGCATTTTTAGGTGAGGGTAATGTGGCCGGCTACCAACAATGTTTGCGTGTGTTTACGTACGTGTGAATTGTGAATATATTTATATGTAAATGAAAGAGAAACGAACCTGTATAATTTATGCCAAATTAGTCAAAATAAGTTAGAGAATTTTTAAGAGATTTTGTAGCAGATTTTTAACTAGTACTTCAAACGCCTTTGAAATATTATTACGGTAGAAAACTAACCCCAGAATCATACCCGTCCTTCACACTATACCATAATTACGGATGACTGGGGGTGAGCAAAGTAGTAGAATTTTACATTTTAAGAACGGGAAATATAATGTTATTTTTTTCAAGTGTATATACCTATATGTTGTTTAAGTTTTACATGCTGTTAGAAATTATTTCCTAACCTGGTTGATGCATATTGCACATTCCTCCATAGGCATACAGTAAACTGGTCATCTTCGTGTCCGTCACTGTTACATCCCATGCGTGGCTCGAGTGGTACCGCAAGGCCGTCACAAATATAAACATTCTACCACGTAACTTACATAGAACTAAATTAAATTCAAATGGTCAAGTTCAAGCATAAAAAGTTCATTTATTTAACTTATCTTGATTATATTCTTGATGCCTGGCTTATCCTAAACTAAGAGAAATTCTGGTCGTATCTATGTGCGGCTAGATGTTAATAGACAGCGTCGGTTGGTGGGCAATATTGCTGCTAAAAGGCGGAGACTCTGATCTGGTTTCTAAATGTGCAGTGTACGAAAACATATCCGGCGTAAGTAACATCGAGTTTTCGGGAACATTGTTCAGACGGAAAACTCGTTTTGTTAAAATCATTGAAATAGCATATTAAAGAGTAACGTGTGTTGTTACGACGTTCAGACTATTAATTTTTTGGTACTATTAAATAAAATAGCTTGTTAAAAGTTGTCAAAGCTTCTCTATGAGATATATGGAAAAACTCTTACAAAAATTTAAACTAAAAAAAAAAAAAAACGCAATCACAATATTTTCAAGATAAAAATTATGTATTGTTAATTTGTGTTGAAATACTAAATTTCCGGCATTGTATTTCAGCGCAAATATTTTATTTTAGTGACAGCTACAAGCATTGATCGAAAATTTTCGCTGTAAATAAAATAATGTGAGAATCCTCCAGAATAGAAGAGTGACATGTTGTCGTTTGCTTCATATTAATCGTATAGAAGAAGCGAAAATGTAGTGGGTGAACAAATTCTGTACACAACAAATACGATATTGCAAAGTACAGTTATGCGCCCTATCAACATGAACAATTGTTGTACAACTGACTAACGACATGCTGTGTGCTGAACGAAGGCGGGATGAGACATAATAGCTAGCTAGCGCGGGCCAAGTAGCCACACTGAAGACGGGAATACCCTTCTGGTATTGTCAGTCACGTCTCGCACTCGACAAACTCCGCGAGTCAGCTAACCGGTATATGTGGTGGGATGACGCGAACAAACAGCTTTTGCTGTTTATACGGAGCCAATAGCTTGCACGGGCAAATAGTATGACATGGTTTCTATTTGAGATAGGATAGGGGCTTCCAATGAAGCACTGAACCTGACTGTACAACACGCAGAACTCATTAACATAACGAGTACCAACACACGCCACTGGAATTGCCTGAAAAGTGCCTTTCATTTTGTATATGCTGTAATGCTGTAAAATACATTTGTTTATATAAATTATTAAAATAATAGATACGAGTCTATTTTCAATTGGAATTAAAGTGTATATCCATTCCTGATGCTTGATAGAGCACATTTTGCAAGAAAATGTAGTTAATTAGGGCAATCATAATCATTATTTTTGTTGTAACTAAGATACCTTATGTTGATATTAATGATACAAAGTATTTATAAAAAATAACTATAAAATAACGTTCGTGCCTGAAGATGATGTGCATAAAATCGATTATTACATAAATTTGGAAACATTATTTATTAATTTTAAAATATGCCTAGTCCTTTTTACATTTAAATAAATAAATTCAATCAAAATATTCTACAATGTTATATATATATTAGTCTTTCCATATGGGACAGAGCACGCACCTAGTCTGCCTGGAGTGAATTCCGAAATTCGCGGAAAAGTGAGAAATCGGGTTGGCCGGATAGGGAATGACAAGGATGTCCTACAGAAGGCGAGTGCTCCATCTCGCTCGGAGTTTTGCTCGTTAGGGCGGCGTTCTAAAACGTTACTCTGTAATTACACTTTACTCTTTGGCTGTCCCAGAACATCTTTGAGGAAATATTTAACTCGCTCATAGCAGTGTCCCAAAACTGCAGAGCAATTGCCAGGGCATCTTGCTCGAGTAAAACTTTTACACGCACTTTTTCAGCGAGTAACGAAGGGTAAAATGAAAACGGCCGGAAGTTTAGTAGAATTTAATAAAACTGAAAGGAAACGTGAACATTCTGGCTACAGACGTACGGGAAGTTTACAAATGACGAGTGACAAAATTCGTAATTGTATTTAAAAGTAAACGTGTACAAAGGTTGCATTTTTAGACGTAATGTTTATGATTACCTTATGGCATATAAACCTGTTTATGTATATAAAATATGTTTTGGAAAATACAGATAGTTGGAAAGGTGAAAAATATATTTTGTTATTTACATTGGTTTCTTAATCAGTACATATTTGTAAACACAGCATGCTATTTACATCATGCTTGTTTCAAAACCAATTTTATTCTTGCTTTTCTCAACTGTAACTCTCTGTTACTTTACTCTAAACTCAATTCGCGTTTCTTTCACACTTTTTGAATCAAACCTTTGAAAAATCACCTCACGTAAGACGTGTTTGGTTGTTCCCTAAATATGTCACTTATCACATGCGTTTTTCAATTCTGTTAACACAAATTTCTTTTATTTTTGGTTAAATTGAACTTTTGATTAAATTTTCTTTATAAATTATACTATCTAATATATAATTCAAATGGATACAAATAATGAAAATATAGGTGTGTTGGTAATACCTAGTAAGAATTAGTTCTTATGCAAAATATTATTAAAGTGATTGCGTACGAATGCGGTGCGTTGTCTTTCTGGTGTAATTATCAATGCTTCATTAGGTTGTCTGCCTGAGGCGGAGGAATATCCTGGAAGCGGAACATTAGCAGGGTTATCAGAAAAGTTGAAGTAACCATGAACGGACTATGCTCTCGGAGTGAGGTTTTGTAACTGCACAAAGCGCGCACGCGACGCTGGGAGGGATGCCCGGGGCAGTAGGGCTTCCCGCGGCGTCACACCCACACTCTCTGCAGCGTTGCAGACCTGCGTCGTGATGTCCGCGGCAGTAAGGCTCCCCGCGGCGTCACACCCACACTCTCTGCAGCGTTGCTGACCTGCGTCGTGCGCCACCTCACCGCGCCTCGCGGACAACACGCCGCAGTGCTGCGGTGTTGGCGACCATGCACTCCGCCCAGTCACTGCATACACTCAACTTAAAACGAGCTACACATAATGTCAACTGCACGTGTCCTTCACACAGGAATGTACTCGTTTGTTGCCGTTTGAATTTTCAATAGTCACGCACTTTTACACTTTATGAATGAAATACTTAGACTAGCTAGAATATATTGTATTCCTAATTAAACTAAGTTAGAGAATGGCGACAAACATATCAAAACATTTAAGCTGGTTCCACTCTACAGCGACACGTTGCGATGCGATGCCATGGGCGGCGACAAGCATTATTTAATTTTTCACAATTGTGCGACGATCTATCAGTGACGCACGCCGTCTCAGATGGTGCTGCTAACTACTTCAAGGATGAAAAAACCATTTTTAGACCTTACGAACGTAACAAAAGACACCAGAATAACATTACACTGTACGTTTTGAGTGGAAAGAAGGTAAAAATGGTCGTATGATCACGAAGTGCGATGAAAACTACGCATTAGTATAAAGCGAGTATGAGAGATGTATAATACGAAAGAGAATTATTTTTAATGTTATTAATATACGATTTTTATGACATTGCCCATATGGATACAAATATAAAGACGTGAGCGTAAACGAGCTTGTTGTATTCAAAATGTAAAAAAATAGTTCTTCTTATTCTCCACTTCTTATTCTCCGTCGTCGGCTGTCGCCGACCGTCGCAAACAATCACAACGCCAGAATTTCGCGCAACACACTCATCACAGACGCATTGCGACAGACTTTTTTTTAAATTCTGATTGGCTACAGATCATCGCAGCGCAACGCATCGTCGGATTGTGTAACCAGCTTTACTTACAGAAGCAATGTTCTAACCTCAAACCCTATGCTTGTTGCTTAAATAGACTGTAAAAAAATCAGTGTTATTTTACACAGAATGTTTGTGGCAGCAAAAACTGCCACTTAGTGAAGGGGTTAACACATTAGCGATAGTAAGAAAAAAAGAACATAACCTAAAAACAGGCCAACATTGTTTCTGAAAATTTTCTCACACTGTTGTGTATATTGAGCCAATGCAGAAATGTAAACACTCGTACTGGGTGCTTGTAATTTCACGTAACATTTTAGGTTTATTTATGTTGACGGGCATTACAATGACCTTGTATTTGTACTTTTACACAGAATGTATGTGGCACCAAAAATTGCCACTCAGTGAGAATGTAAATTTTCACAACATAATGCATGTTATTTAAGGTACTTGCGTGGCGTTAAAATATTTTCCCACTGAAGTTGTAAATCTGCACTTTTATATTTGTAATTTAAAACGATGGCAATATAATAAAAGAAATACAATGTCCATGTTAATTCACAAAAAAATTTTTTTTTTGCTTTATCTTGTATTCCTGTAATTTTACACCTATAATGTCCGTGTACTTAATGTGACAATGGAAAAATATCATAAAAAAAGTTTTGTAAAAAGATTTAATAACTGTAATTTATTTAATGCATGCCTTCGAAGCAAATTACATGCACTGCTTGACAGAAAATAAACATTTTAATTGTTATTGTATTCTCCCCTACATCAAGCAATTTTGCATACCTACTAGACAGTAATATTACAACTGCAATGTCAGTGAAAAAATTAAAAAAAATTAAGGTTTGTATTTCACTTTGTGTCTTATCACATACTTCTATCCGTTATCGCATCATTGAAGCAATTGCTCAGAAACATGTAAACGAGTTCTTCAATCCTGATAATCCCCCGAACCTGAAGGGTATCGAACCTAGCAACTTTTGAGTGCCAGCCAGACGTCGTAACCACTATATCACCAGGACTTCGCGCTAGCTAGCGATCAGAATTTTGAATAGCGGACATATTACGGTATGCGAACTTAAGTTAGTGATACCTGCAAGCTGTTTGTCGTCGATGATCTACCGTCTGGTGATGTTTTCGAATTCCGTCCACCATTTACGAAACACGTTTTTATTTCACAGCATACTTATTTTCTTCGAGTTAAATTAGTGAAATGATTCAGCGTTGTAAAACATTTAAAAAAAATATTCCCTAGGACATTTAATAAAACTAAATATTTTGTGGGATGGCTAATCACATACAACAACTTAAAAGAAAAAGTATATTTCGTAAAAATGTTGATTTTTATATAAATATATTTCAATTATGATTTGGTCTTAAATAATCAGTGTGTAATCATTTACCTGTACCGAAATAAAAAAGGATATAATACTCAGTAGCCTTGCGGGGCAGGGGGGGGGGCGGATTTGTGTTAAAACCCCTCCCAGAGCCTATAAACAAAAAAAAATTAGATATAAAAATATGACAAACCTCAATAACTAAAATTGAAGTGGTACCAGTAAGTTTTATTTCAACTATACACTCTATGTGTTCGATTTTTAAGAATAAAAAGGAAGTTTTTTTTTTAATGAAACATTCTAAAGCCAAATTCTTGCTGCACCACCAGTGAATGATTAATTTTATATTTTTATTCCAGAAATTATAATTGTCAAAGCTGTAATATTGAAATAATTTTTTTTTACTGCCATGAATGTGTTCGTACAAATACCGCATTGTACTTGCTTCAAACAGAAGTTAGAGGTTTACTCTAAATGCCTAAAAAGTTTTGCATTACTCGCCAACGTGAACAATGTATCTGGGAAGAATGCGGTCGCGGGCTTGACCTTGCTCAAGTACACAGGACGGTGCCGGAGGCGGAGATGTTATAGCGAGCCAATCACAGGGAAGCAACAGTTACAGCGATACCTACAGTGTATAGTCTGCGCGCATGCAGAGGTGGATTAAATGTCGAGAGCGCCCTAGGCAAGCACCTCATCGGCGCCCCTCTAGCGCCCATGTATTATACATTTTAACTAGTACTAGTAGTAGTAAACATTGATGACTGTAGTTGGCGTTACTACATGTGTGGTAGAGGTTACTCCAAGTTGGAGTTGGCATTTATTTACTCCAACTTGTAGTAACCTCAGCTACAGCTGCTGTTGTAGCAACCACAATTTTTTTCCCGTGTATACATGCACTAGCCTCAATCTTCGAGCTTATCAGAGAAGTAAACAATAATTTTATACCATTCATGTTGGTAAATTTTTTGCGATTACGTGATACAAACCCTAGACGTTTAAAACATGTGACAGTGAGTGTATGAATATGATAGCGGAAGTTAAGCTGTGAGTCTTATTCACCCCAAGATCTCTAACTTCGAGGAATTGTCTCATTGCATAGCTGGTAGTTGGTGATTATACTATTATATGTGAACGAGTTGAGGACATCACTTGACACTTTGCTATATTATAGAGGAGGCGGTTTCGGTCACTCCAAGATATTATTAGTAGTGATACTTAGGTAGGCCAGGACACGTGTACTTACCCTTAGGCGTGAATGAAATATGTGATGAGAGTGAAGAAAGCAAGAGGGACAGAACGAACGTGGAAATCCATGATGCCTCTCAGAGAAACAGATCTGACTGTGTATGTGTGTTGACAGATGATGGTGTGTTATCATTAATTATGTAAAAGCTTAAAATAATTTATTAATACTAGATAAATAAAAAAAATATAGTCATGAATTATTTATTTAAAAATTGGTACTAATCACATTCAATGAAAATTGTTAAAAACAAATAAAATTAGTTAAATTAAAAATTTTTGCGTCTACATTTTTGTCTTGTGAAATTGTCAATAACATCGTCATAGTTTAAAGATAGCTATAAGTTTGATTCAATGTTAAGTATTGCTAACGAATTTNAATTAGTTAAATTAAAAATTTTTGCGTCTACATTTTTGTCTTGCGAAATTGTCAATAACATCGTCATAGTTTAAATATAGCTATAAGTTTGATTCAATGTTAAGTATTGCTAACGAATTTAATCTCTTATCTGTCATGGTTGAGCGAAGAGAATTTTTCTCTCTCTTTAGACAGAAGAAACTCCGCTCACCACTGCAATTGCTGACTGCCGTCGATACGCACATTCTTAAGGCTATGTCAATGTTTGGGTAAATTGTTTTAAGTTCTTTATTTCTTAGAACCTGTAAAATCGCGTTGGTTGTTCGGGGCAGTTCTCCGTCTAGAGCTATTGTTGTTAAATAAGAACGTAGATGGATACATTCATCAACAAAGCACTTTTCTAAATCGCCAGAATACATTGTTACTANTTGCTGACTGCCGTCGATACGCACATTCTTAAGGCTATGTCAATGTTTGGGTAAATTGTTTTAAGTTCTTTATTTTTTAGAACCTGTAAAATCGCGTTGGTTGTTCGGGGCAGTTCTCCGTCTAGAGCTATCGTTGTTAAATAAGAACGTAGATGGATACATTCATCAACAAAGCACTTTTCTAAATCGCCAGAATACATTGTTACTAACATACTTGCTTCATTTTGAACTTCTTCAGTGTTCAAATTCATTAAATTGCTTAAAAACGAAAATTTACTGTAAAAATTGCTGTATGCTTCTCGTCTGTTTTGAAGTTCAACCACAAGTCGGTCTATAATTACTAGATATACTGTCATTCTGAGTGTTTCCCGATCAGATAATGAAGAAGTAATATCTTCGGCAGATTCATCTGCTGTGAGCTTTCTCTTCCGTATCCTCATTGTGTCCTTTTCATATNTGTTTCCCGACCAGATAATGAAGAAGTAATATCTTCGGCAGATTCATCTGCTGTGAGCTTTCTCTTCCGTATCCTCATTGTGTCCTTTTCATATTCTTTGACTAATGAAAGCTCCAAGGCTTGCTGTTCATATTTATCAACATTTTCCCTTTCTGCAGAAATTATGTGAATAAGACTGTCATACATTTGAATAACTGTACAAATGTCAATGTCAACGGACTGTAATTTTTTGTTGGTTTTGTTCATGTGAACCAAAATAAAACCCCAAAACACGATCATGAAAGCAGTTTCTAGTCGTTCTAATTTCAATCTTATGCCTTTGTGAAATACAGAAGAACGTTTTTGCTCAGGATTGCTCTCGATAGCAATCAAAGCATCGTTAATTTCTGGAAATGACTCTTTCAAACTTTTACAAGCATCTGCTCGAGCTGACCAGCGTGTGTCAGATGGATTTTACAGTAGTTTTTTTTTTATCATTACCTAGGAGTATTTGTGCTTGTAGAGTTTCCCATCTTTGAGTTGAAGCTGTAAAAAATGTGTAAATTTCTTGAAGGAGACCAAAGAACCAACAAGCTTCTTGAGCGCATTCAGCGGCACATTCACCCACTAGGTTAAGCGAATGTGCGGAGCAGGGTATATACTCTGCTAGGGGACATAGTTCTTTTATTTTGGCCTGTAATCCATTGTAATCCTCTACAATCTAATATATTAATTTCAAACATGTCTAATGTTTCAATAATAGCATCTGCAATGCCTTGTGATTTGTGACCGACATTTGCGATAAACTTAAGAAAACGTTCGACTGGCGTACCATC
>NQII01020415.1:0-11177 GCA_002778355.1 Clitarchus hookeri
AATTTGTATTTTTAAGTTGTGCGAGACACTTATTTTCAGATTTTAACTTATCTTTGTATACTATATCTAAAAAATTCTATGATTTGACACTGGAGAGCCAAAAAAACTGCTATAGGCGTGCGTATGCAAATAACAGAGGTATGGAACTAATCAGAGTAACGCAATGCGGTCGGCAGTGCCTATAAAAGACAACAAGCGTCTGGCAAAGTTGCTAGAACGGTTACTGCTGCTAAAATGGCACTAGAGATGGGACATAGCATCTCCGATGTAGCGATACAATTTGGATTATCGCGTACGGCCATTTCACTAGTGTACCGTGAANCTAGAGATGGGACATAGCATCTCCGATGTAGCGATACAATTTGGATTATCGCGTACGGCCATTTCACTAGTGTACCGTGAATGTCGGGAATCCGGTAAAACATCAAATCTTCGACATCGCTGCAGCCGGAAAAAGATCGTGAACGAACGGGACAAACGACGACTGACGAGAATCATTAAACGTGACAGACATGCAACCCTTTCTCAAATTGGCGCAGATTTCCATACTGGGGCATCAACAAGTGCCAGTGTGCGAACTATTCAACGGACCATCATTGATATGGATTTTCGGAGCCGACGGCCCACTCGTGTACTGTTGTTGACTGCACGACACAAAGCTTTACGCCTCGCCTGGGCCCACCAACACCGCCATTGGACTGTTGATGACTGGAAATACGTTGCCTGGTCTGACGAGTCTCGTTTCCAATTGTATCGGGCAGATGGAAGTGTACGATTATGGAGACATCCTTATTAGTCCATGGACCCTACATGTCAAAAGGGGACAGTTAAACCTGGTGGAGGCTCTGTCATGATATGGGGCGTGTGCAGTCGGCGTGAAATGGGACCTCTGATACGTCTAGATACGAATCTGACAGGTGACAGATACGTAAGCATCCTGTCCGAACACTTGCACCCATTCATGTCCATTGTGCATTTCGACGGACGTGGAAAATTCCAGCAGGACAATGCGACACCCCACACGTCGAGAGTTGCTACCGAGTGGCTCCAGGAACACTCTTCTGACTTAAGACACTTCCATTGGCCACCTAAATCACCAGACATGAACATTATTGAGCATAACTGGGATGCCTTGCAACGTGCTGTTCAGAAGAGATCTCCATCTCCTCGAATCCCTATGGATTTGTGGACTGCCCTGCAGGATTCATGGTGTGAATTGCCTCCTGCATACCTTCTGACCTTTGTCGAGTCCATGCCACGTCGTCTTGCGTCACTTCTGCGTGCTCGCGGGGCACTACACGATATTAGGCAGGTGTACCAGTTTTTTTGGCTCTTCAGTGTATATTTTTGTTATCTATTTATGAATGTCATTGCATGAAAAATATGGAGGTTTGATGCCATATCTCTAAGACCAACAGATTCCCACCAAATTGTACATGTTATTAGTTTTACAGTAGGGTAGGAAAACTTACATGTTTTAGGTGTGGCAGTTCTCCTTTTATTGGTGTTAATATAAGTAATTTAAGATAGTAGTTAGATATATTAAACAATTTTAAAATATGTTACCAAGTTTGGTACACTACCGGTATTTATTAGATGCATTAATTATGCATACAGAAATCTTCTTTTGCCGGCCATTTTGCAAAATTGTGCCAGGTGAGAATTTCGAATAAATTTAAATATTTCCAGAAAAATTCTGATAATTTCCACTAAGTTTGGCCCACCATTAGTGTTACAGGAGGTCACGCTAACTTACATTATTTGAGTGCGATCAGACATTGATATTCAAAATGGTGGTCATATAAAAATTTGGATAAATTTGTTACATCTATTAATCGATTGATCCAAATTCAACCAAACTTTTGATGCTGACCGTGTATAGAAAAACATTCACAGAACCTTTTTCAAAAATTTTTGTAAAATAGCACCAAATAAAAAAATTTCATTTTTTGTCATATATCAGGGACCAATAAACCGCTTTCCACCATTCTTCATGCAAGTAGCGCTATGGTAGTCCATTTAAACTTGCGTGATTTAAGTGGCTCACACACTTTTTTTTCATTAGGGCCATGTAAATATTTCAGGTCAGTAAAACTTATAATTCAAAACATCAAACTGATTACATCCGAAGTTGATGCTCCTAATCCGACCTCCATAATGCAGTTGATTGCACGCTAACATATGGTACGAGGTTTTCTAATTCCGAGTACCGGAGATGTTACGTGTGTATTTGTAATTTTCGCTACTGCTGCATATGTTAATGGTTTCATCCCTAATGATATTACTGTGAATGAAATGTCAAATCCTACCTACCATCTAAGCTTGCACCCATGTAGAGGAAGTTAGGCCCATTAGTTATATCAGTAACATCTGGTTTTTGGTTGATACAGCTTTGTCTGTTGCAGATCTTCGGGACGAGGAGGAGACGATCCTGTTGAGGAAGGAAATGTTGGTGAGGTTGATCATGACGGGTCAATCCGACATCTCCGGGTTCAGGTGCCACGGTATATCTAGGAGAGAAGTGCAGATGGCCGTCGTCGTGAACTACACCGCCGACACGACGTCCGTCCTGGCAGAGGTCAGGCCCGTACACTAGTGATGAAGCAGACTGGCTTTACTCTCATAGGGGTCACGGTGGCTGAGCGGTAAGCCTTCTCGCCTCCCCCCAAGGCGAACCGGGTTCAATCCCCGTCCGGGCCGCTCCCGGATTTTCGCATGTGGGAATCGTGCCGGACGATGCCGCTGGTCGATGAGATTTCAGTCCAGCTCTGCTCCATACTCATCTCAATCACCCCCAAGGCTGAGTGTTGTAAGTTAATGTACATCCGCACTAACTAATAACAACTTCCGGGAGCAGGCAGGCACGTCACTGCTTGCAACTACGTTCAAGGTCAAACCTGTTTTCGGATGTGTTAAAGGGATCTGGGATGGAAAAATAATACTTCTGGTTTTTTTTAAACATTTTAATTAAGCAACATACACATATTGTACATGACCTAATACAATAACATCACCATTGGTACCAACCAACTTTCTGAATACCCAAATAGCACACGAGTTGCCTACACTGCTGTTAAAATAACTTTTTGAAAAAGCGACGTAAATTTTTTTGTTATGGCAGTCTTAACTGGAATATATCCCAGTTTCATCAATCCTTGAACACAGAAAATTTAATAGCATTTAAAAACTCGGGATTTAGTAAATACTGAGATAATCTTAGTCGAAGCAAAGTGTTTTTCACAGCTATAATAAACCAATAAGCTGTTCAGTGCTTGTATTCGGGAGGTTCTCGCTGTGCAGCTGGCATGCGCACATATTACATTTACAGTTGGAATACTGACTTGAACGTAGGCGTAGAATACGGCTACGGATATCCTCCGAAGCAGGAGAGAGGCGGATACGTCCTTCCATCCCTTCAGGTTTGGTTTTTTTCTCCCCTTCAAAGTACTTAACCTTTTTAATTTGTACTTCATCCAGAGAAAATCAACCGTCAGGAGGCGGTGAGCAAACCCTTAGTAAGTGTGGTGTATGGAGGAGAACCCCAAGGGATTTAGTTTTTCAAAAACTTTATATAATTCTGTGATTCTACAAAAACTGTTATCTACAACCAACAAGGCTATCACACACAACTTGTATAAATTCTGAAAAATTCTTTAACTTTTTTTTAACAATTATCTTTAAACCCCACTAAACAACTGTTAAAACACACAAGTATAAAGGTACATACATTTTAAGTTTTCTCCCTTCATACGTCACCCCTCCTCAATAGCTATATCAAACGGAGAATGAAATCTCCCTAAATGTCTGTCACCAAAGCCAGGTTTTCTCTTCTCCATAAGCCCCGAAAGTGTATTTTTTATATAGAACTCCTGAATTCTAGGAGCGATTGTTCCTTCGATCTCTTCTTATTGGTCAGTTCAAACCGCCGCCGTGCCTGGTGGCCGAAAAGTCGTCTGCTGGAACGGGCGAAGGAGTGTTAGGGGAGGGGGGCGATCGCCGCGCCACACGCTGGCTGTCCGCTCGTATCAGTTCATGTGTGACTCGCTCTCCAGCTATAGACGACTCTTGCTGCTCCGGTGAGGGCCTCATTCATCACCATGTATAATAATTTCGGCTATCATTCTTGATGGTTGAAACTTTGTACGCGGAAATGNCATTGTAAAATAAAAGGACTGTGTAACATTATAATAATTGAAGATAATTTGTTTTTAAATCGCATTGTTAGTAAAGAATATTATAACTGAGTTGATGAAAGTTGCAGTTTTATATATTAACAGTATTGATTCGCTACACTTGCTGATTAAGCTGAGTTAGTTAGTTTGTTGTTTTCAGTGTTATTTGCTTCTCTGTTTCGTAAAACTAAACACAATGAAAATGGAACACTGTGCTATGTCTATTGGCAAATGTGTGTATTATGCTATTTAATTCTAAATGCCAACTTCTACAGGAAAGTATTAAAAACAAGCTTAATATGTGAGTGAGTAAAGAGATTTGGGCGTCTCCTAACATCGAGGTCTGGAGAGACGATGATAGTGAAGTGAGTTGGGGGTGGAGCAGCGCTGGAATGAAAGAGTGGGGGAAACGGGAGATACCCGAGATCACCCGCCGACCAACGGCATTGTCAAGCACGATTCCCACATGCAAAAATCTGGGAGTGGCCCGACTCTTTGAGACCTCTTTCACTCTGATGTTTTCCAGGAGCCACTTCACTTCGAAAATAAGCTTACTTATTCTAAAATGTCTGACGAATCGTATTTCTGAGCGCAGCATCACACAGTTATATCAGACTTGGCTGCTTCTGTTCAATGTTGTATCACTCTAATTCCAACCTAAAATGTAGCGTTAGTTGAACACAAGTGTATGCTCCGGGACAGGGCATCAGAGTCGGCGCCGACCGTCTATCATGTTGTGACATCACACTGCCGCCATCTTGAATCTGCGTCAACTTTATGTTGATCTTGTGCCCATGACTTTGAGCTCGCGGCCATGACCTCAGGATAAAAAATTATCCAAAAAATCACAAAAATGGGAGGAACGATTTTTTCAATTATCCAAAAATTTTGAAAAAGGCCCCAAAAATTTTTATAAATTAATAATAACAATTTAAAATTTTTTAGGAAATTAAAAAAAGTATAAATATTTACATGCAGGAGGTTTAGGGCTCTAAACAAAGATGGCGGAGCACAAATCCTCCCAGCACTAAGTCAAGCACAAGTCTGACCACCACCACCTTCTTACCTCAATTATATTGCCTGATTAGTTCCCTACACTCTCACCACCACACTTACCAAAATTTTATTGCGTTTATTTCACACCCCTTCCTATCACTCGCATGAAGTTCGACCCATTCACACCCATCCCCATATTTTCATTGACTCTCTTTGACGTCCTCTCCCTTCAGCCCCCTATCAAAATCACCACCAAATTTTTATTGGCTGTTTAATTGTCCCCATGCGCCACTACGCCTATCAGACGTTTCATTGATTTTATTTAACGCCCGCCCCACCCCCATTCCGCTCTCTTACGAATTACCCACATCTTTGCTCCACTCCCCCTGCCTATATCCCCAGCAATTATCTTCTCGTTTGGACTGCACTCTACCCGTACCGCTACTGCAATGCGTCGTTTGCATTCAACCAATGTGCTCGAGAAAACGAAAGGATGTGTCGTGCTCAGAATACAGAAAATTGCTCACTTAAGTGAGAGAAATACTGAGAACAATTTTTCTCACGAAACTATATTCCTCATAGACAAGCGAACACCTCAGAGCTGCAGGTCCTTCATTTGCTGAAATGTGACTGATCGCCAGTCTCAGTAATAACTCGAGATAAAATTCCATCATAGTGCGAGCGTACATGACACACCTCAGAATCATCACACGTTCTGAGACAAATGATTGAAACACATTCTTGGAGGCAGAAAAAGTTTTCAATCACAACCTAGAGATCATTCTCGCCAAAACCTAGAGTGAGTTGTCAAAGGATATTTTCACATTTTTACCCCGAATGGAGGGAAAATCATTGTTAGCTCACCACATAATTACGAGAAACGGGACAAATTATATTTAATTTATTCCTAGAGTATGATTATTCAAAAGCAGAAATAGTCAATAAAAGTTACGGAAAGGTGGGCACCCAAGAATGTGAATTTATCAGTGAGCAAAAAAAAAAAAAAGATCGAAATTACCATAAGATCCTGTATAGAATAAATGCGTTATGAGTAAGATTGCGTGAAAATAGCGCACTTTAAAGGTAAATACCGACACAAATCAATCACCTGGTGCCCCGAACCAACATACTATCCCCCTCAGCAAGAATTTATTGTTAAACTCATGTTGTAAAAATCTCATGCAGTGCACAGATGCGATGTGTAGCTTTTGTTAAACTGATGATTGCTGAAATAACCCAAAACCGAGTAAAAGCCACCTCACTGCCCTCCCATTTTGTTGCGATCTGTTGTAATGGGATATCCGTAAATAAAAAAGCTTATCGGTCAGAATATTAAAAATGTTCAGGGGCTAGATAGAGTGCGTGGCCCTTTGTCTCTCGCTTCAAACGAGGTACTGCGACACGAGGCTGCTTCGTTACCATTAACTACTTTCCTCACTAGCCCGCTCTGGTGGGAAATGCTGAAAACAGTGGGTGGTAGTGGTGGCGAACAGTTGGTCGGGCTACAATAATGGGGGGTGAGGGGTAACATAATAAATACCCAAAAAGTAAGCAGGCCTTGAGGAGTGGTGGGGGGATAGGAGGGGGAGCGGAGAAAAGGTGTGGGTAATTGGTAGCAGATCACCGAGGTAGAGTGGGGCAGGTGTGTGTGAAACCAATAGAATATCTGATTGGTGGAGGTGTATATTGGAACAATTAAACAGCCAATACAAATTGATGGTAATTTTGGCAGAGGTGACGGGAGAGGGCGTCGAAGGGTGCCAATGAAAATTTGGGGGATGGGTGTGAAAGGGGTTGATGTATAAAAGACTAATATGAGAGGGTGTGAAGTAAATCCAAAATAAAGTTTTAGTATGTGTGCTGGTCTTCGTGCCGGGAGGATATGTGCTCGGTTATCTTATAAATAATAAACATAAATTTGCACATACAAATTTTTTGGTATTTTATATTTTTGTTGTGTAATATGTAGAATCAACTACCTCCCGTGTAATTTTATTCACATTTTCATAAAAAAACTTGGAGTGTACTACACATATTTGGTGCAAATGCATAAATGTATGGATTAATAAACATAATTTTCTTGTTAATGTACAAATTTTAAAGTATGTGTAGAACATAGGCCTATGCACTCCGTGTACTAAAATTTTAAATTATGTATTTTCAGTACGGCTTCATTGTCGTTGTATAAACACTCAATGCCAGTGTAATGGTATACATTCAATTTTGTATTATTTTACAATGGCATGTATCTGTAAACTTGCGTTAAAATCTGGAGTATCTGTGAGCATGTCGTTACACATACCACTTCTCCGTAATTTTACAATTTTGTCTGTAATTTGCTAGAACGAGTACAGCATTTGTAATGTTACACTAATGTTCCTAGAAATTAAAACACAGCTACAAGTATTTGTTTAAAACATGCATACTAACACTAGGAAGCAGAAGTACTTCGAACACCATTTGTGTTTTAAAAACGGATGCTTAACTCCAGCTGATGGTGTATCTTTGCAGTTTGCATATGTTCTATATCTGAAGTCAATTGCTATCCACATTTTGGAGACAATTTTTTTATAACTCTTCTTAACTACCGAGTTACATAGTGGAGTACAACATTGTGAAAAAATTAAACTATACATTGACATGATGCAGTCATAAAATAACTTATAATTATGGTAAAACCGCCTTTGGTAAATCAATAAAAATCTACAAAAATTGTGCATTTAAAATTGCAGTGAATCTCTGATTTTACTTTAGTGTAAATAAAAAAAATACGTAATCCGTAGCGAAATGACAATTGCGAATTCTGTGTAAATTTACTTGCCGGAAAAAAATCGACAAATACTACAGTTTATTTTCTGCTACATGGTAATTGTAATTTTACACCAGTCTATGTAAAAATAATAGTGGAGTGTACAAATTATTTTACTAAACTTTAGGATAAATTTATTTGGATGCAGAGTAAAAAACATTAAAATGTAGGTGTAAAAATACACCGACTTCGGTGAAGACAGTGCTGCCACATACATTTGTGTAAAACTGCACAATTTATTTACAATGTCTGTAAATGTTATTTCCCCAATTATTTTTATATTTTTTAATTTACAATTTTTTTGTAAATTTTGAATTTTTGTAAATATTTTCCTTTTTATTGTGATTATATTACTATAAGTCATAAATATATACATAGGGTACATATAGTGGAGTGTATCAATGTTAAGGCTATAAGTGCACCAGTAGAAAATAAGAAATTAATTTTTTTTTTTTACTTGCTTTATCCAACTGTACAAGTAAAGGGAGTTATAATATATATATATACATATAAGCATATATATACATGTATATACACATGTAAATGTGTACATAAACTCATTCCAAACATGATGTTACAAAAGTCCTTTTTTTATACTGTGGGGAATATATATTTACATAAAAATTCTACCCTAACCATCTTCTCTTTATGCAACATAAGCAAAATAATTATCCCCTATACTCTATAAAACTGAGTTCCGACTGTAATTTATGACAGGCAGAAATATATATAACAAAGTCTTAGGGAAATGTGGAATTAAAATTACCACCTCCTGATCGGACCAAACATATTTAGTTGCAAACGAGGGCAGCAGTTTTTTAGGCCATATTTCACTATTATTTTTATTTCATCATCTGAAATATATTTATATAAATTAATATCACTTAAATTTATTTATGTGTAGTAAAATTATTATTGTTTTCAAAATATACCACTGAAACGTTGAAAATTTCGGAATATGGAAGCCAAAATTTCTATGCACCTAATTAACTTTGCCAACTAAATCGCTTGTCATGTGATATATACATATATATATATAACATACACACAACACATTAATTAAGTATCACGGATATTTAACAATCGGTACTCGATTACTAACATCCTAAATCTATTTTAAAATATGTATTAATGTTTTTGCCAACAAATTTTTATTCGTCCAAACAAAATAATATTATTGTTTATTAGTTTATTTTGAACGAATAAAAATGTGTTGGCAAAATCATCAATGCATATTTTAAAATAAATTGTGATACCAGTACCCGAGTACCCATTGTTAAATATAATTGATACTATATAAACATGTTGTGTATATGGTATAGACCACATGACATGTGATTTGTTCGGCAAAGTTTTATTAGGAGCATAGAAACTCGGGCTCCCGTATTCCTAAATTTTATAATTGTTTGCGCTATATTTTGAAAACTCAAACACTACAAATATTTACATTTACGTAGTCCTTATATAAATCTAGTTCAGTTAATGAGATTGAGATTCAAATTATAAGTGATGGGTTAAAGTATGAGGAGGGTGAGGTGTAGGGATTATGCCGCCACCAAGATGAACGCACACAGTGACGGCTGATGACTAATGACAAAGATCAATGACAACGAACCTGCATATTGATGACAAGGCAATGGCAAAGGAGAAAAAAACACGAATTTATGTAAAATTAGCAAGTTAATAATGAAAACGGACCTAGTAAAGATTGATTTGGTGCGAAAATAATATATTAAACACAAGGATATGGTTACAAATTGATGGCCCTGCGGTGGAGACAGGAGTATCGACTAATGCAGCATAAGCCACTCATATTCACTTACTTAGGCAAAACTGGTCGAATGTGTTCTAATATAGTACATCTAGTGCATTAGATCCTCGAGAAAGTTGGTCCTCGGAGCATAGTTGCGTATACGTCAAACACGAAAGAATTCGGGTCTCCAGTTCACTATAAATCCTTTCTTGAAGATGCCTTTCTGTTTGGAGATGCACACTAGGTCTCCAACCTTGGCTTTACGCTTATGTGGGTCCCTAGTTTTCATGTCAGTGTACAATGTTCGAAGCAAGGAGTCGTCTTTCACATCTTCGGGCTTCATGCATGTGGTCGAGTGAAAAGTAGAATTGTACTCGCATATGAGTTTTGGGAGTATATCAAACCACTTGTAGTTGCCATTAGCAGCAAAATATCTCCACATATTGCCCTTCAGAGTCCCTCTTTAACCTTTCAACTATAGATGTTTATTATGTAGAATAATAAGAATGCATAGCATTATTAAATTTAATTCATCCTTGAGTGTGTGGAACATTGGTGGATGGCAGATCATCTGCGACACCTTCCTACTCTGTGCACTAAAGGAAAACACTACATGGTAAAACCGGATAGAAATTGTGTTGTTTTTAAGCGGTAAAATGCAGTAAATTAAAAAAAATTATCGTGGTCCGATAAAAAACCATAAGTAATAATAAAAGTGTGAGGATCATCACCCCTAAATGACAACTTATACCTCCACGAAAGGTTACAGTTGTGTCAGTGGGAAGTCACATGTAGCCAGACCTTTGACTAACCATGATAATAAAAGCAAAGTATATTAATTGTGGGATTATTCCATCGGATTTTGTAAGTCTAAACTTTACTGTTATCTTGGCAAGTGTATATATACCATGATCAATGTTATTATGCGACACTTTAAATAAACTTTAGAACATTATCGTATATTTCTTGTTTTAACATATGCACCAATTGAAGTGCAGTTGGTAGCGAATAAAGGGAACAAATATTTTTATTAATGTGTTATTCAAATTGTAAATTTTGCACTAATGTCTACATGAATCCATATGTTTTATACCCATTAGTATGAACAAAACAATTTACGTTTCTAAATATTTTATAGTATCATACACTCAAGAGCCAAAAAAAAACTGGTACACCCGCCTAATATCGTGCAGGGCTCCCCGGGGACGCAGAAGTGCCGCAAGACGACGTGGCATGAACTCTACTAATGTCTGAAGGCATGCAGGAGGCAATTCACACCATGAATCCTGCAGGGAAGTCCACACATCCAATATGCGCCAATTTGAGAAAGGGTTGCACGTCTATAACGTTTTAATGATTCTCGTCGGTCGTCGTTTGTCCCGTTCTTTCACGATCTTTTTCCGGCCACAGCGATGTCGAAGATGTAATGTTTTACCGGATTCCCGAT
>NQII01020416.1:3533-23284 GCA_002778355.1 Clitarchus hookeri
GAATCCCTTATTTGGACATGCTTACAGAGTGGTTGTTTCCTCAGTTAGAAGAGGCGGCGGGGGACTGAATTTTCCAGCAGATGGCGCACCACCCCATTGGCACCTAACTGTTCTAGGATACCTGAACGAGACGTTGCCGCAACGCTGAACTGATCGAGGAGCAGCTGGTGACCAGGCTCTTCATCACTGGCCCCCAAGAAGCCCGGATCATACCCCGTGCGATTTTTTTCTATGGGCGTGCATAAAGGATCAAGTTTTTCGTCCACCATTACCGGATAACATTGACAACCGCAAAACGAGTTACGGACGCCATTCAAACCGCAACACCGGACATGCTGGCAAGAGTGTGGAACGTGTTTGGTTATCGCGTGGATGTCGTTCGGACCGCTCGTGGTAGTNGTGTTTGGTTATCGCGTGGATGTCGTTCGGACCGCTCGTGGTAATTGCATTGAGCATTTATGAAGATATGGTAAACAAACTTCACGGTTCCACGGTTCATTTGATTGGTCAACCAAGGTTGTAGGTTGTTTGGTTTTGATATTACAGACCTTCAAAGATGGGGTATTCTTTTATACTCAACCTGTATAATATATTCGTTCAACTATTACGTTTGCCACAGAAATACATTGTCATTACATAAAAGTACGCTGAAACAGTTACGAAGTAGGATATTTCAGACTCACTTCTGTGAGGTCAATTACAATTACCAAAAAAAAAAAAACCTACANTACGCTGAAACAGTTACGAAGTAGGATATTTCAGACTCACTTCTGTGAGGTCAATTACAATTACCAAAAAAAAAAACCTACAGTTATTTGGCATTATTGTAAAACCAAATAGTCCGATTTATTTATCAGTGTCTGCTACTAAACACAACTTTGCATACTTCAACGTATACTTTGGAAAATAGAAAGTATTAATGTGAGTTCTAAATATCACCTGTTTAAGGGCCTCTTTTGTAAAAAAATTGTTAAGCGTCTCAAAGTTACGCCCGGCCGAAAGGAAGCATTGCGACGTTGGAAAATACCATAAAAAAAGCTTATCATGTGTTCTGTTTCCTCAGAATTTCAAACGATCACGATCGGTTTATAATACAAAAATCTGTTCAGGAAAGATACAGTATTGCCTCTATAGATTAAAAGACTGATTTAGATATGAATAAATATCCTGTACAGAATGTTACTTACAACCATTTTGTTAACTTTGTCAAATTTCAACGACTACATTAATGTTTCAGAAACCCAATTTATAAAATGGCGAAGCAATATATGCATTTATTTCTGCCCTGAAAAAAATATTTTAATTGGAATAGCCTACTCCATGATTTAAAAAAAAAATTATAGACACAACTCTTTATACTTAGACATGTATTACAATTACGTAGACCCCAATCATGTTCAATTATTCCAAACTTGTGACTCTTTTGGAGATGGTGATCAGTAACACATAATTGTAAACAGTTACCCTTTTGTTATGAGGTGAGGTATTAACCGCTGCCGTAATAGAACGTTGACTTCGGATATTTTACCCAACAAAAACCTACATTTCATCCTCACAGTAGTATGGACACATCACGCTGTAAAAACTTCGACATGAGTGAGATCTGAATAACACACACGCTTTGTCGCGCCCCATCGCAGGATCGCAGACGACAGAGGAGCGGAGTCAGACGCTCCAGCCAGCAGGAAGTACGGACGTAGGTGACGATATGGAGGTACAACTGGGGAGGACACAGAATTACCCGGCTGCGGAAGCGGGAGATCACGAGGGCTAAATGAACATTTATTTCGGGCAATCGACATTGCAGAGAGAAAGTCGCGAAGAAAAACACAGTCCATGGCATTAAAACATACACGAAAACAAGTCAGGATATTTATATTGTTTTAGCATACTTTCTGAAGGAAAGATAGGCTTATGCATTTACCTGAATGTCTGTCTGGAATGTATGCCTCCCTCCACTAAATTTTTAAAACCAATTATCGTATTTCACCAAACTACGTCCACATATAATATTTAGGTACGAGATGCAACTTTTGTAGTTTTAATCACGCCGGGTACTTATTTTCAAAATGGCGGCAATGTGTCTAGAACCAGTTAAACCGATTTCAACAACATTTGGTACGTTGATATAGCATTATATAAGAATACAAGTTATAAATCGATAATATTATTTGTTCGTAATTTATAAAGATAGTGCAAATTGAATATAATAAAGGCTTATTTTATTTTATTATACGAAACATTTGACTGATTTAAAAGAAATTTGGTACTTTGACAATACATGATATTGTAATGACGCAGTATTATTAATTCTCGGGATACGCGGTTCATTTTCATTCGTTTAATTGGGTTTCATAATTTGTTATCGGAATTTGAAATTAAAGCCGAAAGAGTTCGTTTATCAGGCGGTTGCTGTTTCGAATGTCGTAGTTTTCAGTAAGCCTCATCATTAGATTAGAAATTTTCTGACTGCGTCATCAGGTTTTGTTTGAGAAGTTCGATTATATTTTACTACGATGCAGTTCGAATAGCGTGGGAAGAGCGTGCTTGGCACACGCAATGCCCATATTAGGTAACGGTTGCCGGCACTCTGGGGTGTGAAGGAGGGGTAGCCACGAGAGAAAGATACTCGTGTGCATGTCGCCGTTCAGTCGACACCCAGGGCTCCAGCAGTTGTCAAATCCAGCGACTCACCGACGCCGCATCGGGCGTGGCAAATAGCCTCCACACCAGCAACTTTATTCTGCTCATTTCATTCTCAGCCGGTGTGGGAGGTCGCTGCCTCTCCTTTTCTTCTTGCGAGGCAAGTTTACGAGACGTAAATGAATTAATAAACGACTGTGGTGCTGCTCTGTACTTGTCTGTTTATCTGTGAACCTGATAGTACTCGGCATACCTGAAGATCGTATGTGAACTGTTTCAATTGATTGGTAAATAAAAGTGTAGAACAAATAAACTTGAACTTGACATTATTTCATTGGCGCCTTTTTTAAGAGTTGCATGCTTCTACCCAACTGAGCTAACCGAGTCGTAATTTCCAGCTGTCAATACCTTGACGTGCATCATTACATTATGAACATTAAATTAAGAAACTGATAATTCTTTAAGCGTGCCACTCTGGAAAATAATGCAAATTGGAAAATAAGGCTTTTACATTATATTTCGGGAAGCAGTTAATCAATTTAAACAAAATTTGGTAAGTTGGCAGTACATTATGTAAGCACTGAATTTGGAATGTGATAATGCTATTGAATGGCCATTTTTAAGACGTGAAGAATGAACAATTATGCTAACACAGTGTACCTCGGTAACTACATAACTAATTCCTGCCGTATTTTGCATAAGTAATACTATTGTACGCCATGTTAATATATACAATTTAAATGGATAAAACACTTATTTAAAAAATGTTGGAAATATAGATATTTTAGGTTCATTTACACAATCTACAATCTCTGTTGACAAGTTAAGACCAAAATTGTTATGCTGAAAGAATCTTTTACAACCACCAAATTTGTCGAATCATGCCATCTTTTACCCGCCATTTCGTAAGACCGCGCCACGTGAAAAATAAAGTTTAAATGTCATTTCTCGGGAAAACATAAACCAATGACTACTTCATTTGACGGGGCCGTGCTGCTGTAGTAGTTATAAAACTCGCCTCCCCCCTAGACGAAACGGGTTCATCTCCCGGCCGGGTCGCTCCCGTATTTTTGCATGTAGGAATCGTGCCAGACGATACCGATCGTCTGCGGGTTTTCTCGGGGATATCCCATTTCCTCGCCCGTTCATGATGGTGTTTCTTAATACTTTGCTTCGCCCTTATCTGCTCTCAAGAACACGATGTTAAGAGCCACCCAAATATCTCAACTCCACTCCACTACCAAATTTGACACTCAAGTAATACTACAGTGCATCATGTAAACTGACATTTTTTAGCCGATCAGACTATTATGGTAAAAAAAAAACGGCCACCTACACTTCATAGACAATTGTGCTTTATCTGTTAAACTATGTAACAAATTCCAACGTATCTTTGTATGCTGGCAGTAGCAGTAACTATGCAATAATATGCACTAGGGAGCCAAAAAAACTGGTATAGGCGTGCGAATGCAAATAACCGAGGTATGGAACCAATCAGAGTAACGCGATGCGGTCGGCAGCGCCTATATAAGACAACAAGCGTCTGGCAAAGTTGCTAGATCGGTTACTGCTGCTACAATGGTAGGTTATCAAGATTTCAGTGAGTTTGAACGTGGTGTTATAGTCGGCGAACGAAAGATAGGACAAAGCATCTCCGAGGTAGCTACATAATTTGGATTTTGGCGTACGACCATTTCATGAGTGTACCGTTAATATCGGTAATCCGGTAAAACATCAAATATTCGACATATCTGCTGCCGGAAAAAGATCGTGAACGAACCGGACAAACGACGACTGAAGAGAATCATTAAACGTGACAGACGTGCAACCCTTTCTCAAATTGGCACAGATTTCAATGCTGGAGCATCAACAATTGCCAGCGTGCGAACTATTCAATGGATCATCATTGATATGGGCTTTCGGAGCAGAAGGCCTACTCGTGTACCGTTGTTGACTGCACGACACAAAATTTTATGCCTCGTCTGGGCCCGTCAACTCCGCCATTGGATTGTTGATGACTGGAAACAAGTTGCCTCGTCTGACGAGTCTTGTTTCCAATTGTATCGGGTGGATGGACATGTACGGGTATGGAGACCTCCTCATGAATCCATGGACCCTACATGTCAACAAGGGACTGTTGAAGCTGGTGGAGGCTCTGCCGTGGTATGGGGCGTGTGCAGTTGGCGTGAAATGGGACCCCTGATACATCTTTATACGATTCTGACAGGTGACAGATACGTAAGCATCCTGTCCGATCACCTACACNAAGCAATTAACTGATACCCACTAAATTCATGTTGAATGTTATACTTTTGTAGCCATTCGATATTTATATGACTTAAACGAGGAAGCGATATTATTTCAACAGAACTACAATTTAAATATTGTAGGTTGGTAAGTCATTGTTCCCAAGCAATTTCAACCGACTCTAGTAAGTAGCAGTACCTATGCCAAACATACAATGTGCCAATGAAGTAATAAAAATAGCACCACATGAAAAACTGGAGGTTTTGTGTCATATGTCCGGGACCAACCAACCGATTGCGACTGAACTTTGCACATAAGTAGTGCTACATTTGGCATTTTCAAAGTGTGTGTGGCTTTATTTGCAATATGAGAGTAATGTAAAACATTTAGATAGATTTATCATAGCTATTAAATCATTTTATCACTTTCAATTAAACTTAGTATGTTGAAAGTAGTCAATTCAAGCATCACGAAATGTTTGTAGAGATTATCTTTTGCGAAATTTTTGTAAGATAAAATGCAATTCTTTTACCATACCTTGGGAACCAATAATCGAATTCCCACCATATTTCGCACACAAGTAGTACTTCAGTGGTCCAAACTTACATATTTAAGTGATTGAGATATTTTTATTTTCAAAATGGTGCCTTATTAATTATTTAGATAGTTAATAACATGTGTTAAATAATTTAACAAAATTTCAACCAAACTTTTTATATTGACTCCTTCTATTAGTGCCCATCAGATATGCCTATAGAGGGCCTGCTTTAAGCCTTTTTTTACGATAGTGCCAAATGAGAAACTAAAGACTTTACGCCATATCTCAACCAGTTTACCTATTTCCACACATTTCTGCACATAAGTAGTGCTACTGTAAGCCATGTAAACTTAAATGATTTAAGTGGTTCACTCACTTGTTTTCAAAATGATGTCCCTTTAGATATTTGAAGTTTCCAAACCCAGTCTTCCAAAACTTTAGACTGATTTCTACCGAAGTTGATGCTTCGGATCCTACCTATGCAATGTAGTTGGCTGCACACCAGCTTACGGTACGAGGCGTTCTGTGTTTGTAATTGTCTCGCTAGTATTGCATTTGTTTCAGGTTGCATCTCTAATGATATCGCTATCAGCGAGACGCCAAGACCCATCTACTATGTAACATTTTCAGAACTTCGTCAAAATTATTCGTTTTCATATAGAGATAAGTAGGCTCATTAGTTATATCGATAACTTCATGTTAATGTTATCTCTGTTATTTCCTTGGTGACATAGCTCTGCAATGGCGTGTACCCGAAGATATTTTTCATTTAATCACCTAACCATATTGCGAGTATTATTCAAAGAACGTATATGAGCAGAAAGCTCACCGGCCACCGGCAGCTTCAGCCACGTTTCCAACATGCAGGTATCCGGGGCGACTCCACCGGAATTTAGAGCCCGGATAGCCGGGGTGGGAGGCTGGTTTGCTGAGCGTTCACTCACAAGGGTTCAGGTAACTCAAGAGCATACCGGTAAATGTAGTGTTCTTCGATCTGATTTTACAGGTCTAAACGTAACCAGACATCCTAATGCAATGCATTCACTGCTCGTTCTGGAGAGTTATAATGTTTAATCAGACTTCTGATTCCCACCACTTTATCTTACGTGGTATCCTAAAATTATTTTAAATTACAAACTTGAACGGTGACAACGATTGCTGAATTATTTACCTGAAATACTACGTACAGTAATGATTATCTGGTTTCAAGATTTCTAAGTTAAATAATTGTTATCGTCGCATATTTAAAGAGAGATTCCGTCAAATATTAAAGACTTAATTATTTGAAATTTGATTCAAATACAGTGAATAAAGCTGTTGTGTTTTTGGTGTATTTGCATTCAATGTTAATGTTGAGACATTGATTTTGATATACATTGTCCGCGTCACCTGACAAACTCACGAAATATGTCTAATTATTATGCTCCTACATTGTTAAGGTGACTCAACAAACTCATAAAAGTGCATATAAGTACTCACAAAGGTGCATATAACTTTTTTGAAATCATTTATTTAATTAATTTTGAATATTAAGCAATGGCAATGGATCGAAATATGTAAAATCTTAAATGCTTACATATTCCATATAAACAGCATTGTAGTATAAAAAATTTACTTTTAATAACAATCCTTCGACTGGTTTATATTTCAAAAATTTTTATGAACTTGTAGAAGGTAACATGTTCGCTAAAATACATATTAAAATAGATTTAAAAAATAATAACATATGAAAAACATTATGAAATTCCTCGTAAAAGACATATGGACGATAAAGTTATGAACAATGTCGACTTTGTGGAAAATGAACATTTATCCAATTGAAAGTACTTCTGATTTGACATTCGTAATTTTTCAAAATTCGCCAGTTTGAAAGTTACACGTGCCTACAAACATAATGGACGTATTCCGCCAGTAGTAACTTCCTCCGCTCTGGTGGACAGCTTACACCGGATGACTCTACTCTATGTCTGTTGTAAGTCACACATAGCGATTACTAAACGAACTTCCACAATTTAAGCGGGCGAGAAATATTACACTGGTCCAGTAAGACCTAACTCAAACAGCTGTTGTGCTGTGGGACGTACTGATGTGAAACATAGCGACTTTAGCGAGTTTGAAAGATACCGAGCACGTTGGTGCTGTGGTTACACACTGGAAACACATTCCGAAGGGCCCGGTTTTGATTATAGTTTCGGTAATACCGATTTAAGTTTTCCAGTGTTTTCCGTAATGACTCCAGACGAATGCTGGGATGGTTCCTTAATTCAGGCCCTGGCCAATTCCTTCCCAATTCTTGAAGGTCTATTATTCCTCTATTATGGCATTGACGCTATAAGAGCACTAAAAATCCTTTGAAATAAATGCAGTGTCTGACAGTGGGCAAGTCGTTTCATCATAACATAAGATGAAGGCAGCTGGCTGTCTTATACTGAACGCCAGAAAGCATCCAATGACCAGTGCTACATAACTCCACGTTGACTGGCGTTTGGCTACTGGGATACAGGTCTCTACCCGTGCTATCCGGATTGTTGGTTGGGAGGGCCCAACAGGGAAGGATGCCTATCCACCATTACTCTTTCTGCAACTATTGCGGAGATGGTCACCTGTTGTTGGCCTACGCAAATGTAAACGGGAACTTTCGTGGTACTTTATCTTTAGGTTTACGGACGAAAATGCTTGCAGGTGGGGCTTAACATCTCTTCCAAAGCGAGGTCATCAGAGATGGAGCTAGTTGCTCTAAGAAACAGGAACGGGGAAGGAATCGGTAATGGCATGTAGTAAGCAACCATCTCAACATTCGCCTGGAGTGATTTCTGGAAACCACGAAGAACCGAATTAAGGATGTCCGAATTGGCATTCGAACCCCGGTGCTCTTGAATGCAAGTCTGAAAGATTATTTTTGCGCCACCCTGATAACTGGCGAAAAGAGGGCCGCCCTTTATCCCAACACCCTTATACTCGTCGCATAAGGCTCTGGAAACTGCCGGCACGTACAAAATGAGCACGTGTTTGGAGGAGGGTATGTCATGTTTTGGGCCTGATAATGCTGAGGTGGACCTCGTTCTTGCTTACTGATGGCGTTCTGACGGGTCAGCGTTACATTCGCGAGATGCTGCAACAGTCGTCGACAAAGTGAGACCACATTCAGCAATAGTGATACGATACTTCCTACAGGAGTCCAACGTAGCCAGAATGAAATGTCCTTTGATGTCTCCGTACATTAATTGTATCAAGCAAGTGTTGGACATGCTCAAACGCGGATTTACGCAGCGTTACAATATTACCACGACCCGCCAAGGTGTCATCGAAGCTGCTGTCGGGATGTGGGATCACCTCCCTTATGACGACGTCGTAAACCCTTGATTCGTCGTATGCAGTTTTTGGATACCACACATATTACTAAAACTTGGCAGAGAGGATTCTTTGAAAAAAATTTCTGTCATTCTTAATAATCAAAGTATCTTCCTGTGTTGGTACTATTATTTTAGTTTCAAACATGAACAAATTCTTGAATAATCTGTATATATCCTACACATTCATAGAATCCGGAAGAAATTTATATCTGTGATGTTTAAAAAAAGAAAACCGAGATAAAATTATATGCCATTAAGAGATTGTGTAAGTCTTAAGAATGTAGTATCTATTTTAATTTTTACATAATTTCGAAGCACTGAATATTTATTGCTGTTATTTAAATTACACTAATACCCATTTTCAAAGCAACTTAACAAATATTACCTTTTCTGACAAACATAGCTACAGATTCATAAGGATTTTAGTTTCTCGGAATACTACGCTTAACATAATTTACCTGATACGACGCTCGGAAATACGAGCAAGGAAGGAATATCTATGAA
Source organism: Clitarchus hookeri (assembly GCA_002778355.1). Classification (NCBI taxonomy): domain Eukaryota; kingdom Metazoa; phylum Arthropoda; class Insecta; order Phasmatodea; family Phasmatidae; genus Clitarchus; species Clitarchus hookeri. The sequence continues at coordinate 12,819 of NQII01020416.1, forward strand.
CCCTCTAGAGAACAATCACTGCTAAAGGAATATCGTTTTGTAAAATTTTATATTAATAATTCATTCAATCTACAAATGTTGTTAAAAAAGTTAATTTCTTACATACCAGAAAAATGATGTAAGCAAAACTTTTTCATACATCCTTTATTACCGTTTCCGCCGCTTTCTACCCTTGAAATTTATTGCAAGTCTGCAGTAAGAAAGAAAGGTTTTGTTGAATCAAACACAGTTGGTTTGGTATAACCAAATATAATTGTTTGTGTAGGCGCAATAAGATATGTTGTTGAAACCAAATAATTTTGTGGTTCTTATTTGTTTGCCTCAAACAAAGATTTGTTTGATGCAACCAAAGATTTGTTTGACTATACGTATTGACGTGTGATGCATTAGGCGCATTAGAGCGGCGCTGTCCCNGCAACCAAAGATTTGTTTGACTATACGTATTGACGTGTGATGCATTAGGCGCATTAGAGCGGCGCTGTCCCACAACCACTCCTCCACCGCCGGCATAACCAGTATAGGGACTTAGAGAGACACATGGCAGCCGTCGTACCCGCAGATGAAGGTCGAGCAGAGGCCAACACGCGCTGCCAAACCGACACGTGTCGCTGATGTGTGTCCATGCCACCCCCCCCCTCACCATCACCCCCTATGGCTCTAGCGAGCCCGTAAGATTTGTTGAGCACCGAGATATCACAAAATAATGCTGTGTATTTCACCAGAAATCAGAAAATATGCACCAAGAAATAGCTGACCAGCTGGCAACACCCCCGGGATATGTGGACCTGCACCGCAGAGAAAAAGCTGACAGACTAAGCTAGGAGCAAGGTGCCACCTTCCCCCCACCCACCAACCTTCAGGAACCAGGGCACGTTTTGTGAAAGGCATTGTTCTGTTTTCGTCCCACCACAACCTCCCCCAACAAGGCGACATGTACCGACAATAAGGGAAGGAAGCTAGAGATATATAAGCTTCCTTGCGGGCAAGGTGAGGATCAGTTCTTTATCGCTACGCAGAGAGTCAGTTCTTCAGTACCGAGCCGAGAGGTTAGTTCGAGAGTCAGTCAATTACCACGCAGAGTTCGAGGGAGCAGTCATGCAGAGAGTGTTTGCCCGGGGGGATTGGACCCCTGGCCACATCAGTACGTCAGTAAAGCAGTCCAGGGGAGACGACACCAAATGCGGGTATTTTTCCAAGGCCTACCACTTCGCCGGAGCTCATCCCCAGATGACAGCTTACCAGCACCCACAGCAGAGTTAAGCATACAGTCGCCGTCCAGAGAAGCCCCCCTTCACCGCGAACTCATACACAGTTAATACGAGAAGCCAGAATAGAGTACCACACCCGGAAGTGTTGCTGTATGTTGTTTTTTGTTCAAACTCGATATAATATATTCGTGCTTCAAAATGAAACAGCAAAAGACTACCTTATTGAAATACCCCTCAACCTTCTAGGCACCTCATAGTCTATGCCTGGAGGAGTTAACTACGACACTATAAGTCATCCTGTATTCTCCACAGGTGGGGTAAAGCGCAAGTTACATTGGCTTACCCAACCAAATAGCGTCAGTATATTAAGCAGTTTCGATCAATACAAAAAATATAAACCCATAACATGATTCGGACCTATATCGTCCGCGCCGGACCGTTACGCCCTAATAACCTAAGCTGAACTGACAACTGGCGAAGTAGGAATGTTTTTATATACAAACATTTCAAATAATATACAACGATAGCAAATTAATATTTCAAGTTCTAAAGCTTTACTTTTAAGATTATTGTTAAACTTGTTTCATAAGGATGTGTACACCACTGTAAATCATCGCGAAATGTTCTAACAATAACTGTTACTGACTCTCGGGATGTATTTTTGAACAAAGGCAAAAAAATTAGTGGTCAAAAAAATATATACAGTGGTTTCAACTAAATATATTATTAACATTCCTATTTATTTGGCCCAAAACAGAGCTTTTGTTTATTTAAGCTTGTATTTTGTTATGTAAACATTATTAATTTTGTTATTTTTCTATTTTTGTTTACTTAACAAAACATTTTGTTGCGACAACTAAATGTAGTTTTGGCCATATGAAAACCAATATTTGGTTCACTGGGAATAAATAACCTTTCTCTCAGTGTGGAACATAATATATTTTACTTTTATATAATTTATAAAAATATCTAAATATCAATTCGTGACATTTGCTTGGCTGCAAACTGTAGAACTGTAGATAAGTAGATATTTCCTAAATAATTTATACTTAAATTTTTTTATCTTACGTATTTTCCATGTAATACTGAAGAGTTCTGTTAAAAGGTCCTTAGATACTTTTGTTGTAAAATTGTCAGTACAAAGAAACAAAGAGTTCATTAAAAAAAACCTTAAAAAAAAGATTTTACACAATTATTTGTTCTTCATCCCCAATACATGTGTGGTTTTTTATATCCATGGGAATTATTTTTGGTTGTAAAATTTTTTCAGTACTTCATACATGTCCGTGCCACGCTATAAAAAAACTGTGATGGAGGCAATGGCTGCTTTGACGTGCATATATACATACATATACGAGTTGTATGCAAAAAATAAGGTGACTTTACAAATTTCGAGGGCTACATACATTCGATTAACTATAGTTTTTATTGTTATGTTGGTACACATGTCCCCAGATAATGTTGACATTATCAGCCTTTTTGCATTGTTGTTCTTTTTTTGTGACAGATATAAAGGTAAGACGTGTTTTGGTGTGCTTGGCGATTTTTTGCTGTCGCAAACAATGGATCAAAGAATCTGTATTAACAACACCGTAATCATGCCTCAGCCCCCGTATTCACCGGACGTGGCCCCCTGCGACTTGTTCCTGTTTCCAAAACTGAAGAGACCCATGTAAGAGACGGAGGTTTGCCACGAGTGAGGAGATAACGACCTGGGAGATTTCAATGCCATACCAAAATGCTCATATCATAAGTGCTTCGAGGATTGGCAAAAAGCGCTGGCACAAGTGTATTATATCTGAGGGGGATTACTTTGAAGGGGACAAAATATATGTAGATGAATACATAAATATTTATCGAGACAAGTCAAAAAGTAACAAGTCATTTTATTTTTTGAAAACACCTCATAGCTATTGATTCCGATAAGAAACTAGAAATTACAGATAACTAAGGAGCCTCCTTTCCTCTACATTGGTGCAAATAAAATTTAGTACAGTTCTTGAAAGTTTAGATGGTAGGTAGGCATTGGCGTCTCATTGACAGTAATATCATGAGAGATGAAATCAGAAATATGCGAAACAGTACAGAGATAATTATAATACACAAGTGACTTACCCGGGATTCGAATACAGAAAAGTTCATAAAATTGAGCTAGCTTTCAATCAATGGCATCACGGAAGTAGGATTCAGAGCATCAGCTTCGGATGTACTCAGTCTAATGTTTTAAGTGATAGGATTCACTAACCTCAAATATTTACTCGCCCATCAATTTGAAAATAAATATATGAGCAACTATTACACATACGTTTACATAAACTATCATTATGCTACTTGTGTAAAAAAAATTGATGGAAATCGGTTGATTGGTTTCCGACATATGGCATAAAAACCTTATTTTCTTTAATGGGGCTATCTTACAAAATTGCTTAAAAAGAGGCACTGCACACAATGTTTGTAATAGATAGTGTCAACATAAAAAATTTATTGAAATTGTTAAATTATTAAATTGACATGCCAAAGATATAATAATATTTATATTACCACTGATTATAAAATTATTGTGTGACCCCATTTTAAACATGTAACTTCATTTGGCCTCCTGTAGGTGTGCAAAATTGTGTCGCAGTTAGACGAAAGATTCCGCAAACATGACAAATGGTCAGTTTACTCACGTGACTCTACTTTGAAAATAATACAGTAAAAGAGGATCTCTGTATACAAAAAGGTTGATTGGTCCTCGAGATATGGCATACAAATTTAATTGATCATGTGACGATCTTCATAAATGAAGGGCTAAATGTTCATATCTTTGCACATTCAATTATTATCATAAATAATAATTACGAAGTTAAATTGAAATCTATTACATTGTTGCGTAGATATAGCGCACTAAGATAAAATATTTTGAATATGTGAAATTCAGAAAATAAGAAATCCACATACTTAAAACACATATTAATTAATATAGCATTCCAAATTACAACTTCTTCGCCAAATTTGAAAGAAATCGGTTGATTGTTTCCCGAAATATCGCATAAATATTATATAATTTCATTTTAAAAAATTGCGGAGAAATAAGTATTTGCATAGGCAATTTTGATGGTTTCAACTGATACTGTCAGCGTGCAAAGTTATGGTGAAGTTTGTTTTCCAGTATCGTAGATAAAAAATTTGGAGCTAAAATGTTTATATGGCCGCATTTTGAAAATATGTATGTCTGACCAACCCAAAATTTATCAGTTATCACAGCCTGCCATAGCGCAAATCTTTTTGCCAAATTTGGTAAAAATTTGTTGTTTTTTTTTCAGAGTTTCGTCAGAGTTATTTGATTGTTTCAACCATATAACTTACAAAACTAAAATAGCTCTATGTCCACCATTTTGAAAATAATTGTCTGACATGCATAAAATGTACCAGTTAACACTACTTACCGCAGTACTACTTGTTTGTCATAATTCGTAGGTATCGGTCAATTCAACTATGGCAGTACTACTAGATTGCCAAATTTGGTAGGAATCTGTTAATTGTTTCCCGAGAAATAACACAAAAATTTGATTTATTAATGTAATGCTGTCTTACAAAATGACGGACCATAGTTTTTTGCTTATTTGATGCTTGTAATATATACTGTAAGGCTACAAAATTTGGTTGAAATTGGTCAAATGTGATGGTAGTTATACCAAATAAACTGAAATATTTGTTTGGCTGCTATCTTGAAAATAAGTTTATAATTAAGTTTAAGTTTGAATACTGACATATACCTGGCCAATCATAGTATTATTTATGCTCCATATTTGGCGAAAATAGTTTAAGGTATTTTCGAGATATATCATAAAAGTTTTGTTTTTTCATCTGTCCCTATCTCACAAAATGGTGGACCAAAATGAATTTTAATCTAGGATTGTAATGTTTACAACTTGCGCTGTCAGCATACAAAATTTGATTAAAACCGGTAGAATGGTTTCCCTGATTTGTCATATCACTCTACATTTTATGGTCGCCATTTTGAAAGTAAGTGCTTGCCGTTTTTTAGAACATGAAAAGTCAGGTGTTCTTACTTTCTACTATATGTGTACCGAGCTTAATGACATTCGGTTCAGTCGTTCGAGACTTGGCAAAACTATTAGTTCACTTGTTTCATGTTGACATAGTTTTTACTCTTGTGAGTTAGTCAAATGGATTTTCTCAGAGTGATATCATGATATTTTTATAAACATAATATAGGTTTTACCCTTTGTGATATGATTTCTACTGTTGCGAGTATCTGTCTTACATCTATATATATATACTACACACATAATATTTAAACAGTCTATATATATATATATATATACTAGTTTTACTATAGGATCACCGACTTTGTTGCTATTCAGATTTTCAAGAGTGAACACTGGCAAAGGTGAAAGTGCTCTTCATCTTTGTCGATGAAAAATCATCGGGAAAGTTATTTGTTTCGTTACTGTAAGAATACTTGTTCTCAAAGTTGTCATGCTCGTCGAGCATGGGACTTGTCACCACTAGGACATCAGGGGAAAGGATGCTAGAGGGAATATGAGAAAACCGAGGTGGAATGGTAGAGTATGAGAAATATCTCCGTCAGTGTGTCGGGTAAAATGTTGTTAGAAGGAATATGAGAAAACAGTAGTGGAATGATCGTTCTACTGACCAGGACGGTCTGGTCTTGTCTAGCATCGTCTAAAGTCTCGTAGAGTATCTGACGCTTGTGCAATATGTGATGGCTGGTTGGTAAGTACTTATAACTTGTTTTATTTTACATTTTTTTTTTGTAAATGTTTGTGTTTGTATGTAGCAGTGACGACCTTGTCGCTCTCCATACTTCGCGACTCTCTCCTATTATTTTAATTTAGTATAATGTTACATATGTTGATCGTTGCTTGGTGGAATTTGCGTGTGTCTGTTGCATAGCTCGAACGAAGGGCACAAATAAAAAAAAAAAAAAGATCGTTTATACTATTTTTGCAATACTGGCCAAGGTTACCACATCAGTTTTCAAGTGCACAGTGTTGCCTAGCATCGAGTGATACTCTGTACAGTTCTCGTCACTTGTGAAATACATGTTGGTTGGTAGCTGATAAGTCTAGTTTGATTGCTTACGACAGGAATTATTCTATCAAATCATACAATATAAATGTTTTGGGTGAATGAAGAATATTTTAGAATATGTATCAGATATTATGATTATTTTCTTATAATATTAAAACACAAATAAAAGTAAAGCTTATAAATTATTATTTCTATATAAATTCATTTATCTTAACCCTTCCTAGGTTCACCCACAACACTAGGAAAAAAATAAGAGATTACATCTAAATCTAAAAGTGAACTAATAGTTTTGCCAAGTCTCGAACACAGTTCCCTATCGATGACTTCTCAAGCAACAGATGCTCTCGCCGTCTTTGCTTCTTCAGTCTACCACTAGAGTGTAGACATATCCAATAAATATTCCGACTTGTAGCATCCATTACATTCACCTATGCATGTAGCACTTGATATAAGTAACTGCAGCTCGTCGGTTTCAATAGAGTAGGAAGACTACAGTTAAGTTTACAATAAACAATCCCTGCCTAACACTTGGGTTGGGATAACCCAGATGGTTGGATTGAAACCTTGTACATATGTGTGTGTGTTTGTGTGTGTGATCTGTATGAATATACTGCATGCATATGTGTGTGTTCTGCATTCTACATGTCGGAATTCGATCCTATTTGTCGACATTAGTTCTCTTAGTGACCGGCATCAGTTACACAAAAAATGATGGTGTCCCCCAGACTGGTGGTAGGGGGAAAAGATGATGGATATAGACCACTGCGATCCTAGCAAACACTGGTCGTGCAATCTAGTGGTCGGCTGGAGAAGCGATGATGGTACGAGCATCTGTTGGTCAAGCAGCCGTCGATAGGAAACTGAGTTCGAGAATTGGAACTATACCAAGAATTATTAATTCTCTTCGAGACTTTGACAAAATCTCATTTTTTTTTACTATTGATGGACGTGAACCTAATATATGCGTGGGTTATGATAAATGAATAACATTGAAATAATTACATACTTTTACCTTTTTTTTACAGATGTGAGAGACGGGTCATACAGTCTCATTAAACGATATTATTCCAGTGTGGAGGTAGTGTGTGTGTGTATGTATGTGTATCCGTGTATGCGTTCATATTACTTGTAGTTTTGTGTATGACTTGTCCAGTTGCTGTGACCCTCAGCATACATGGTACTAGCACCGTGTTTATGCTTCGTATCTCACCCCTCATACTCATCGACTGCAGCCACTAGAGTACATAGCAATTGCTATCATTCTAACAAAGTCTCTCTCTATATATATATTCAATACCGAAATATTATATTAAAACATGTACGTGTTAATATAAGAAAGGTGAAAGGAAGCAATATGAGAAAATTAAGGTGGAATGATAGAGCAATTGACATTTCTCCGTCAGGGTGTTATGCGAAAGGGGACCAGAAGGAATATGGGAAAATGAAAGTGGAATGGTAAAGTATGGGACTCGCCCCTGCCAGGATGTCCGGTGAAAGGTGCTCAGAAGGGATATAAGAAAACTAGGGTGGATGTATGTTGTACTGATCGGGATGGTCAGGTCTCGTCTAGCATCATCATCTTCTAAAGCATCTTATGGCATCCGACACTTGTGCAATATGTGCTGGTTGGTGAGTGCTTATAACTTTTTTCCTTTACATTTTATTTATATCTGTTTTGCATCTGTATGAATATACTGTACGCATAGGCACGTGTTCTGCAAGTTGAATTTCAGTGATGTGTGTCGACACAGTTGTATCTATAATATAAATTATTAATAATAAAGAAATAATTAACATACTTTTACCTTGACGTGTGACGTGGCGAGAAACACGTGGCGCGCTAGGCAGCATGACAGAGACGAGATGCGCAGAGCACAGAGAAGGTTAGCTTACAGAGGCAAAATTTTCCGAAACCCGAGATTTTGGCACGGAGTGTGTGCCAGCACAGAAAAGACGAAGGGGGATTTGATGTGTGACGCATTAGGAGTATTAGAGCGGCGCTGTCCCACGACCCTTCCCCCGCCAGCATAACCAGTATAGGGACTTAGAGAGGCACATGGCAGTCATCGTCCCTACAGGGGAAGGTCAAGCAGAGACCAACACATGCTGCCAAGCCGTACACATGTCGCTGAGGCGTCGCCCTGCCACCCCCACCCACCTTTACCCCCTATGCCTCTAGCAAGCACATGAGTTCTGTTGAGCACCGAGATATCACGAGAGTAGGTGTATTTCTCCGGAAATCAGAAAATATGCACCAAGAAACAGCTGACAAGCTGGAAACACCCCCCTTAGCTAACCATGGGACAATGTGGACACGCACCGCGGAAAAATAGCTGACAGAGTAAGCTACGGGCGAGGTGCCACCTTCCCCCCGCCCCCCAACAAAGCGACATGTGCCGACAATTAGGGAAGGAAGCTAGAGAGCATATAAGTCTCCTTGTGGGAAAGGTGGGTTCAGTTTTTTATTACTGTGCAGAGACAGTTGAATATCGCCGCGCAGAGAATTCAGTCCGAGGAGGCAGTCATGCACAGAGCGGCCGGGAGATCGGACTCCCGGCCATAACAGTACCTCAGTACAGCAGTACGTCAGTAGACACAGTAGGGCAGTTGATTATCACTGCGCCGAGGGAAGAGTTGCGTCAAGGAATCGCGAGAGGACGTGAGCACGAGCCTGAACAGCTGTCCAGTGAGACGACACCAAATGCGGACCTTTTTCCAAGGCCTACCACTTCGCCGGAGCTCATCCCCAGATGACAGCATACCAGCACCCACAGCAGAGTAGTTAAGAATGAAGTCGCTGCCCAGAGAAGCCCCCCTCCACCTTGAAGTCACCCTTGCTAATACGAGTAGCCAAATTAGAGTACCACAACTCGGAATTGTTGCTGTATGTTGTTTTTGTTCAAACTCGAGACAATATAATTATCCAGTTCCGTGTAACGTCAAAAGACTACCTTATTGAAAAACCTTTAACCTTCTAGTCACCTTATAGTTTATGCCTGGAGGAATTAACTATGACACTATAAGTCATCCTGTATTCTCCACAGGTGCGGAAAAGCGCAAGTTATATTGGCTTCCCCAACTATTTAGCGTCATGTTATTTGGCGCTCAACTATGGGGCGGAGATGCGTCAATCTTTATTTAAAGACTGGTCATAATAAGTATACATATTTTTTGATATGTGCTCAACATGTTCTTCATTCAAGCGATACATTTATGGTAAGTGTTTTGCAAAACAATTCCTGTTGTGAGTACTCATACTCATGTATGCCATACAGCAGTTGATGCTTAGATAGGTCTTGTAGACGGTGATGAATTTATAGTAGCTATCTTCATGACATTTTACAGTGTTACGGTTACTGAATGTCCGGCCTCTATACATGTACTCGCTTCCCGATTAATGAAAAACATGACCTTTGCATTTCTTATTATGTCTATACAGACTATCACTGTAGGTAAAAACATTATCACGGTTATCATAACACTTTGTATGCTAGACAAAACTGCTCTTCGCCCGGTATGGTAATTAGTACTGTTCGTCTCGGCTTGTCTCAGTTGACGACTGCTAGCTGTGGTACAAAACAATAGTATGGCTGGTTGACTGAAATAAATGTAACTATTTCTATTTGTTTATATATATCTGGCAGGTTGTAAGTAAATGTCTTGCTACAGTATTTCCAACTCACTTCTCGATCATTAACAAACATTATCTTTACACTTCTTGCTCTGACTATTTAGACTATTGCTTCCCACGTACATGTAATGACAGCTTACATGTTGTCGTGATTAAATGTGTTAATCTACAGAGCTTCTTGACGATGTAGTTGCAGATGGTAAGTATTCAACCAATGTTTATATTGTAGCAATGTACATGATCGCGGTAGATATGTGTAGATGCAGCGATTTGCTTTTATATGATTAACATGGCATGATGGTTCGAGTTGTCCATCTCGGGTTGTCGTAGTCAGATTTGCTTGTTACCTACTTATGAATGTCGGACAGGCCGCAGGTATTTGAGATGAACATACATTGAGTATGGTCATGTACGAAACAATATTTTGTTGGATATATAGTTCATTACAATTTTCGCATGATGTGCTCGATACTTAATATGTACTAAAATTGTTTTAATTACATATCATGTTGTATTTTTATTTACCTTTGAAATGTTCTGACTCTCTATGTGGTTTGAACATG
>NQII01020418.1:0-12853 GCA_002778355.1 Clitarchus hookeri
CAATATGGCGTCACTGGCCAGCAGCATGTCGGAACGTCATTCGCCAATCAGCGTTAGCCGGCAGTACTCAGCGCTCAGTAGCCAGTGAGGCGCACGGCCTTGTCCACAGCCCCGCGCAGCCAATGAGTGAATGGCTGAGGATCTGCTACGCCATTTCGCTTCCTTATACTTGGTTATTGTGTGGCACGCGATGGCAGGGTAGGCGGCGTGACCCACGGGTCACTGCCCACAGACGAAGCACACAATGTGTCGGACCTATGCCAGCCTACGCCCGCGGGATGCCATGGCAGCGCGACTGACGAGCCAGCACCTCCGCGCAATCAGCGACCTCGTCCGAGCAAGAAGCATACAAGGCAAGAGTTCGAACTCAACAGTTATAACGATAAAAAGTTATCTCATTAATTTTTTTTTTTTCGAAGTAAGTTCTACAGAACTGCCAACAAAACAACACTCAGTAAACTACAAATGCTCACTTTGTTATTTTGACAGACAAGGCGCATGGTGTCGCCAAATTGTATTTTATTTTTATTTTATGACTAGCACACGTTTTCTTTGCGCAAATATTGATTGCATCGTTTACCTACAGCTATTCAACAACACAAATGTATTCCAGAGAACAAGAATCATAATCATGGAGATGATACACTATTTAGTAGACAGTTTCATGCGAATATTCATGAAAATACACGTGGTATGAAATAACAGACGTTAAACCACGCAAACAAAAATGGTGTGCTATAATCATCAATATGAAAATACATAATCAAGCACGTGCCCCTGCAAGATCTAAAACATAAAAACTACACGACAATTCATTGTTAATTTATGCGATGTGTATGTAGTCAACATTCTNGACAAGGCAAGAGTTCGAACTCAACAGTTATAACGATAAAAAGTTATCTCATTAATTTTTTTTTTCGAAGTAAGTTCTACAGAACTGCCAACAATACAACACTCAGTAAACTACAAATGCTCACTTTGTTATTTTGACAGACAAGGCGCATGGTGTCGCCAAATTGTATTTTATTTTTATTTTATGACTAGCACACGTTTTCTTTGCGCAAATATTGATTGCAATCCTTACCTACAGCTATTCAACAACACAAATGTATTCCAGAGAACAAGAATCATAATCATGGAGATGATACACTATTTTGTAGACAGTTTCATGCGAATATTCATGAAAATACACGTGGTATGAAATAACAGACGTTAAACCACGCAAACAAAAATGGTGTGCTATAATCATCAATATGAAAATACATAATCAAGCACGTGCCCCTGCAAGATCTAAAACATAAAAACTACATGACAATTCATTGTTAATTTATGCGATGTGTATGTAGTCAACATTCTGTTTAAATAGGCAACACTTTTTTAATGCCGAATTTGTAAGACCGTAGAACCTCGAATTCGGGTATCTTCGGAAAGGCTTCGTTTTCCTTATTCGAGGTACGAGAGCCTGCATCAGTGAAGATGTCCGCTTTCTGGACTCTCGCCCAACATAACGCAGCTCTGTTCTTTTTTGTCTGTGGCGTCAAAGAGCGGCCATCGCTCCACGTCTCCTACATCCACCTTAGAATTATTAATGGCGCCTTATATTTATCTCTCTTGTGGTCATATAAGACAATACCAGAGTTTATAAAAAAAGCATGTGCAAGATCTGCCATAGCAACCGATAAACTGGTTGTCTCAAATTAATGTTTGTACTCTTTGAACGGAAATAACAGAGAAAATATTCGGGAAAATCTGACATAACTGCCTATATTTGATGCCAAATGGATAACAATGGGCGTGTGAGAATGTTAATAACAGTTACAAATGTTCAAAATGTCCACCATCAGCGGCAGGACATAGTCTACAATGCTGTAGAACAGAACTACAAAGAGTAGCTACAGTTTCCACGGGAGTGGATTCACAGGCAGACACAATCGCGTCTCTCATGGCATCCAATGTTTGTGGTTTTGTCGCGTACACAGTGATTTTCAGAGTTCCCCACATATAAAAGTCCAAAGGCATTAAATCTGCAAATATGGGTGGATACTCAACACTTCCTCGTCGCCATATCCACCTCACAACAAATGTTTCGTCCAGGAGCGTCCGTAGGTTTCGATGATAACATGGTGTTCACCGTCCTGCTGGAAAAATCAATCGTCATCTGGGTAGCGTTTTGGCACAGTGTTTTCCTGTAGCAAGATACANGTTCACCGTCCTGCTGGAAAAATCAATCGTCATCTGGGTAGCGTTTTGGCACAGTGTTTTCCTGTAGCAAGATACAATGTGGGGTTTTCATCGGCCCAGTACAGAGAGTTGCGGTAGTTGACAATTCCATTCAAATTAAAAGTTGCCTCNTTCACCGTCCTGCTGGAAAAATCAATCGTCATCTGGGTAGCGTTTTGGCACAGTGTTTTCCTGTAGCAAGATACAGTAAAGTTCACCTGTCAATGTTCTGTCAAAAATGAATGACCCCACAAGTCCAATGGCAGACATAACGCAATGCACTGTTAACCATAAAAATTAATTGCTTGCGCTACCACAATGTGGGGTTTTCATCGGCCCAGTACAGAGAGTTGCGGTAGTTGACAATTCCATTCAAATTAAAAGTTGCCTCATTGGGTCAAACAATCACGACAGTAAAAGGTTCGTTGACGTTGCACATGTTCAAAACCCACTCACAAAATTCGAAATGCATTTTTGCGCTTTGTTCGTTCATAGTGTGAAGTAACATGGGAACGTAGGGCCTCCACTTTACTTGCTTAAATATGCAATGGACACTTGATTTACTGATAACTAATTTATGCCCAGCTTGCCTTACGGACTTCGACTTCCCAGGGAATGTGTGAATGTGTGCAACACAGCTTCAAAACTTCCTTCGCCTATTGTCGATCTATTCCTGTTGCATAGTCGTTTCTTCACATCACACACAGTTTAACCTCTCTCAAACATGTCACCTAATTGTGTCATTGTTGCATGTGACAGTGGCATAATATCGAATTCTGCCCTCCATCGTCTCTGCGCCTCAATCATGTTTTCACATTTCCGATAACCATTTAAAATTCAGATATATTGCTCGAAAGAAAACCTTGTTACCTCCGCCATTTCTATCATTGCTGAAAATGGAACCGACAACAGCAAAAATGCTACATGCGCTCCCACACACTTTACATTGTATTTATAGCATCAAATACATTCAATCCGAAAATAATGTCTTGAATAGTTTCTCTATTATTAACCTTCGAAGAGTGTAAACATTAATTTCTGACACTCGTTGTATGTTGTTCATCGATAATTGCGCTCTTTTTAAAGCCTTGTTTAAGATATAATTTCCTTTTAATTTTGTATCGTGCCACTATATTTAAAATTAACACTTATATGAACCTGATTACTTTATTTATGCATCAGTCAAGCGAAAACGTAAAATTATTAGGAACTTGTTATTTACTTGTCACTTCATAGTATGTAGTGTGTAAAATAGAGACACATCTATATGACTTACCATAAGTATAAACATTGAACTCGAAATACAACATCATGACTTAAAAGTATTTAACTTAATTGATTGTCAACCTGTGAGTTTTCATGCCAATGTGTAATGTATGCAGTTGACAGGCAGTGATTATTTTCTAAAGTTGATTTCGAAAGTGCTCAATTTATCATGAGCAGCATACACCAGATTTTACGACAGCCATCGTGGCATTTATCGCTTTGTACGACTGGATTTCATACCAGGTTTGGTACCAGGTCATGTCCTATTTTACATGGCTGGTTTCATACCCGTTTTCGTACCTGGCTAATCACATCGTTGTTTCAGAGTGCAAAACTCTCTTCATGGCCACTACTTTAAATGGATTGATGAGAAATCAAATATGATGCCTCCATTTTGATTATACTGTATGTCTGTGAGGTAAAAACACTTAATAAATATACTTAATTTTCCAATTTTTTTAAAATTATCTATATATCGTATGTAAGAACAATAATGTTCTCACCTTAAAGCTAAATGATGATTGAAGAGTCTCCGTCTGCAAACTGTAAAATGAGTTGTGGCGTTAGTTTAATCTTCATCGGAGACCTTATGTGTGGTTTTCTTACTACCGCATTAGGATCGCAAATTTATGTTAAGAAATAACTACATACAACAAAATGCTTATAATTACGCGGATGCTTGTGCTACGTCCTCTACCCTGTGAGCTTTACTGCAACCAGCGCATATAGCCAGCCATGGCCTGTGATATGCAGCAGCTTGCATAAAATTCATATAACTAACACCACACAAGTCTCTTTAGGTTTATTACTGTTGCAGAAACAATAATTTTGAGCTTGGTTATACGCTGGGAAAATATTATGTATTTTACTTTACTGAATTGACAAATCTCAAAAATCTAGTTACTTTTTATTCTCTGTTTCAAGATAAAACTCTTATTTTTTTAATTTCTCACAACTTTTCTAATACAGGCAATTTCTTTTTGGTATATAAGACTAGCACAATGGCCATAAAACACTTAAGTTTACAAGATATTTTATATTTTTCTATATATTTTGTATAAAGCTTCAGTGCCACCCAAAATACTACAAATGGAAAATGTTACACACTTTATGGATTCTTTCTTACAAATTTAAATGTACTCATTTTCTGGCGAACCAAACAATGCAGGGTAATATTATAACAAAAAGATGGAACTTAACCGTTTTTTTCTTACAAGTACTTTACATTTTGAAATTTGAAGCACCTAATTTGGAACGTGTAAGGATGACCCTTAAAATCTTACTCTTGCTAAACACATCTATATAAAGACCAATTGCCCTCAAAAATTTTGTATCCCCAAATATGTCATACTTCATTTATTGCTGGTTGTCACGACGCGCATGGTGCCCTAAGTCAGAGAACAATGCTTGCCATTCCATAAACAGCATCAGTAATTATACTAAAATCCTCTTCCTTTCCCCTAGCCTTTCACACATTCTTTGACTATCGTTGAAACAAAGAATTACATCATAAATTAATTTACATTCGTAAGGAGCCTATCACAAGTTTTTATTTGAATATCCACTTCTCGTGTCGCAAACTTCAACAGTCATTAGTTTTGATTTAGAACATTTTCTCTCTTGAAAATGCAATTCTCTGCAATCCCACTCAAGGTGGAGGTGAACAGCCAATGAGACTGGAAAATATCAGTTTTCAATGGTGGCTGCAAACTATCACAGGACTCAAGGCAGCCTCGGCAGTTTGAGTCAGGAAACAGGCTGAGCATGTTGTCGGCCATCACTGTAACAGTGATTCCTCAGCAGGCTGGTTTGACGCAATGTTCAGCTGTGTAGGAAACGGATGCTAACTGCAAGTGCCCATGACAATGCAAAGGCATCAAAGTAGGACATCTATATTTAAAATTTGGAGCCGTATTTTCTGGCAGGCATGAAATAACATCATGAAATAGTTACTTGTTTTGCGGTTTTAGACGAGATGCCGGTCTCCTCCTCCCTTCCTTGAAAGCAGGGCACGATCCAAGAATCAGCCCACAGTATCCAGTCTCTCTTCGCGATGGCCAGTCATGCAAAGAATCCGAATTGTAGTCTGCTGATCATAAGGCAGAAGATCTTCCATCATCATGCCTCAGTGGGGTCAGCAGCTACACCAAGACTACCGATACTGAACTACAAAAATCCTCTGCAGATGTTCTTCATGTGCTTTCTTTTAAAGCTGACGATGAAACTGCCCCCAGCAGCAGTAACTCGAAGATATTGACAGTCGACGATCTCTGGAGTAGTTGTAGACATCACCTATCAGGATCTGTGCACCAACATCGCCTTGATGCGAGATGCCATCATGATGCATCCTCCATTCTGAAGACATCCTCGGCACTTCCTGCATGGGATGACGTACCTGTATCTCGTTACCATCCAAAGTTACACATCTCAGGAAACGCGCCTCTCGGCAGACTCCTTGCTTTCTAAATAATCAGTTCACTTATCCATCCCATAAAAAGCAGCCAATATCTCCTGCTCATACATTGTGTAATTTTGTTCTGCAGGGGTCAGCAATCTGCTTGTGAAAGTTACTGGGGATAAAGCATTCTTAACCTCCTGACATAACACAGCTCCCAAAGCTATAAAGCAATCATCTACTTGGAAAACAAACTGTTTTTTTGAAATCAGGAAACTATACAACAGGTGGCTTCGAAACGTTTCCTTCAATTCAAGGAAGGCTCTATTCTGATTATCATCCTTCTGGAAATAAGCACTTTTACGTTTCAGTGCATTCAAAGGTTCGGCTATTTCAGCAAAATTAGGAATTAACTTTGAACAGAAGCCGTGCCATGCTCAGAAATCGTATAGACCCTCTTAAATTGCGTGGTTCTGGAAAACTGACATTGCCCTAATTTTCTTTGGGTCAGTTAGCAATTGTCCATCAGAAATGATATAACCCAAATGGTTTTAATGTGATTTAATCTGGATTAACCATTAGACCAGCTTCGTACAGAGTGGTAAGCACATTATTTACGTATACGCTGTAAATGTTCTTCAAATGTAGCACTATACACATGCATCATCAATGTATGTGAAAATAAAATTATATTGGTACTGATCCAACACCTTGAACAATAAAATGTACATAACATGGTCTGAGGACAACAATTTACTCCCCTTAGGTAACTGCTTCCACTGATAGTGATCCCACAGTGTTATAAAAGCCAGTATTCCCCGAGGATCCACATGCACGCCATATTGCAAGAGTGGGATATTGAGATCCGGGATAGTAAAATACCTAGCCTTCCCAATATGTTGAAATTCAGTTTAAATAGAAGGGAGGGGGTTTGGGTCAACACACACACATATATGTATATCTGTTTACAGCCTGGTAGTGACATATTGCTCTGGAACCTTCTTATCAAGAAAAAAAAGCTTTAACCTTTGGAGTCGATACTTAGTATAGCACAGACATCACTGGCTCATTCTCATTATGCTTTAATTGAATCGGACTCAGGGTATAATGTCCAAGCTTTGAAGATACCACATCCGAAAATTCCGTTTTTAACTTCTGAATCTCTTGCTCCTTACTATTTCGTAACGATTTCGTTTTGAATAATCGATAATTCATACTATTTTATTAAGTAACTGTACAGGTTGACTTGCGCAAAACCCAAATCACGAAATCGTATCAGCTATTTGTAGCGACGCATGTATCTTCCCCAAAAAATCTAGCCCAATTAATAATTAATGACTTAATTTTCAGGCAATACTCGAAAAAATAAGTTTCCAAGATAACCTTAAACCTAGCATTACGAACTTAATAAATCATCACACCATCTGCATTTTTCTACAGTGATACAACACCCCTAGGCAATTTTCGTGCCAAAATGATACAGAATTCTTTACATGTTAGCGAACACAAGGCACCAGTGTCGACCGGAGTGTTTACTACAATTATATATTCGATTTGCGTAGGAGCATACAAAAGCCCGTAGTATTGTCCTAACCTGAAATTTTGTGCTGTATTAATATCTTGAGGTTGTGGTAATCTCATGGGGCACCTCGCACAAATATGTCACATATTCCCACAGAAGAAACATTGCATGTCCTTTAAGAACTTAGGAAATATTTAACTCATTTTACGTGTGCTGGAGCTCGATCACGACAACTCAGCTTTGAGGTACCAGCAGGAGTGTCTCCCTGCTGCATCATTGCACGCCCCATCTGGGTATTTTATGATCCTGTTGATCGGTGCACATTTACATACTTTCCCGGAACTGGTTCGATTTGGGCATTGTAAAATGGAAACTTTAGAATTTCCTGCCCCATGATCTTTTAGCAGAAAACTCTACATTTGTCTCGGCACAATCCCGTACTGTTTTTACACCTGAATTACTAAAGCAAGCAACTAAGCCTTTGGTTGTCGCACAAACGTAAAACAGTTTTGTTCCCTAGCAAAATATTGTGAAACATGATCTGTGTAAAATGTCCCTCATTACTCGAAATGCAAAATACTGCAACCAATCCTAACACCTCACTAACGAATTCCTGCATAACCTTGTTTGCTGAAATTTTTCCATTATCTGAAATTTCATTTTCAGAATATGGTCCATACGGTATAAGAAGGCCACTTTTTGACAGCCAGTGAGTGGCAACTTGATTTATACGAAACAAATAAAGTGCCATTTACAAAATCCTGTGTCAGTTGATGCACGAACGAACAAAAGTTAAAATTACGTTGGCTATTCTGAGTGCACTGCCAATGCACATCAGAAAAGCAGAAAATACGCGGATAAGAAAGAGTTCTTAGATTTATTAATACATTTTATTTTACAAGGTCACAAAACAATGGTTGTTAGTGTTAAAAACTAAACTTTGTGAATGTAGTTATGTATAGGTGTTCAAAATGAAATGTACAAAAGAACGATACGACGTGGAAAAGTTTTCTGAAGTTGTGCTAACTTCAGAAAGCTTTTTCACGTGGTATCATCCCTCTCCAACCTCGCTCTCAACACGTCCTTGATATTAATCCTAAAAGCATACAGAAATATTGCATAATATTGTTTAATTATTTATTCTAATAATTTGACGAAACGACACGAATTTGAAATATATTTCCAGCCCGTAATATAAGAACTATCAACTTAAAAAAAGATGCTATCTGTTGACCAAAAAAGGGTTGCTCAAACTTCGCCGTGACGTGCTGTGCGCGCCATCTGTCGGATATTATGCGAGGTATTACCAGCCAGAAATGAACCGCTTTCCTGCGCGATATATAACGAATTTACAAACAGATGCCAATAGTTATATTATTGCCACGAGCTCTGCATAATTTTTAAAGTAACATATATTTCATGTACAACGATTTGGAGTACAAGTCATTTATATTCGGCCGGTAATAGTTCGTCTACGTAAATTATACGCCATATTGTTCTCTCGAAACCCATCTCCTTGTTTCCGTAGAAAGCGAGACATGCGTGAATAGTTTTTAAGCAATTCTAACGTTATTCCACGTCACACATTTCCAACTCGAATATATTAGCTATAACGCCCAAAGTGTGATAATACATACAACAGACCGTCTCGCAAATCTTAACCCACCTTCTCTATCTCGAACAAATTAAAAAGGAGTTAGCAAATATCTAATTATTTGCAACATTTTTTATTTTTACTTTTATAACCTATTAATTTTTTAGACATATGTCAGTCTTAAAACATTTTAAAATTTGTTCAGCATTAGAGTACAATTATAAGTGGATTAGCTGACAGCGTGTTGATAAAAAATACAGCCCCGACTTGACGGACCAGCCGATGGCGGAAGGATACGTAGTCAGATGCAAACAGTGGCGCTACTTTCGCAGACCTGTCAGAAAGTGGCCTTCTTATACAGTATGGACTATAGAATGTTCTGAATATGAAAGGTTCCTTTACCTCCATAACAGACAGCTCGCCAAATACAGTGTCCATCCGTCCCCAGCCAAAGTGACAACTAGTGAAATAAAATGGTTTTTAAATACTGTACATAAAATTGGAATACTGGGCAACGTGCGCAAATAGATATTTAAAGTTTTGCAGCTTTACCTTTTAGTTCCCTATTGAACTTGTTAAATGGATGTTAATACCATCGTTAAGCATCAATAAATGCTCTAACAAACTGTTACTATTCTAATTGTCACTAAAATACAAACAAACTCACGAGTTCTATTTTCGAACGAAGGCAGTCAAATGCATGGCCAAACAAATATATACAGTTTATTCAACTTAATGCTCTTTTGACAGCCTAATTTATTTTGGCTCAACAAAAAGGTTTTGTTAATTCAAGCGTGTATTTTGTCAGATGCACAAAATTGATTTTTGTTACTCTTCCAGTTTTGTTTCCACAAACAATTATTCGTTTGGGCAACAAAATATATATTGAGCCCTATACTAAACATCAAAGGTACCACATCTATTTTTAAAATTTGGAGCAGGATTTTTGGGTTGGCAGGAAATAACATTGCGAAAAATGTATTACCTGTTTTTGGTTGTTTAGACGAGACGCCCATTTGACTTGACAAAAAATAATCTAGTTATTTCAAATGATTATTTTCAAATATTGAAAATATATCAGAAAGCACTAAACTGTTAGTATGGCGTACAGTAATAAAGCAATATTAAAATGTCATACACAAGTTACTATCAACATACGCTTATCTGCACACCTGCCGAGTGTGTGTAAGGCTTGTACGCAAACTGCGGTCGCGTGTAGGAATCTTCCGCGGCTGGTATACCGGCTCGCGCACCAGGCCTTTCAAAAGCTTGTGCAAGAATTAGTGCAGCAGTAGGTATCGTGACATCGGCTCTAGAAAGTGGATGAGCAATGCCAGGAGGTTCGCTCCAGAAACGTGGGAAAACACGCAAATTACTTCCTTCCTTCAACGACATTCTTCTTCCTCAACGTTTGCACTGATTTGCGGCCCCAACACCTGCCTAGAAGTGGGCGTGTTGTGCTTTTACAAGAGTGTCACGAATGTAGGCAGCCCTCTGCCTAGGCGAAACATCACAAAAATTAAAGTCCCTTTAACTAATAAAAATTAAATAATCAACTAAATCTTTTCGGGCTTCTGCTGAAAGCAAAATGAAGCTTTTCTGTTTTGGAATCTCCCTCGTCAGAATTATTTTTGTTTTTATTTGAGTAGTGCTTTAAACGGTCTCGTGTCTTTCGGCCAACTAGGTGGGGTCAGACATCCTCACAGACATGTGTTATGTAACCACGGAGTTTGATGCTTCCTTCTGTGCTATTCGTGAGAGGTCGGCATGCCTTAATGTCACCATCTATCGTTCTCGATTTTGCAGAAATAGCCGAACCTTTGAATGCACTGAAGCGTAAAAGAATTTTCTGTCTCTCCACGTGAATGAAGTAGGCGCGCGATGCTGCGTACGTAATAATCTACTGTCGCGCGCCTACCACCTATGCAATTTGTCTTATACGTTTGATCCCACCGCCTTGTTCTGCAGATGTTGCACCCCAAAACTTTTAACGCAATTATTTGATTTAAAAATATGTTTCCGGATATAAGTGAATAGGGTTTTTGTGTCACTATTTGTTAAAAGAAACTATGTCTTGGGCACTGAGTTTCCGAACATTCTGTATACTAATAGTCAGAAAGTTCGTGGACTGGCAATGCCTAGGCGAAACATCACAAAAATTTAAGCCCCTTTAACTAATAAAAATTAAATAATCAACTAAATCTTTTCGGGTTTCTGCTGAAAGCAAAATGAAACTTTTCTGTTTTGGAATCTCTCTCGTCAGAATTATTTTTGTTTTTATTTGAGTAGTGCTTTAAACGGACTCGTGTCTTTCGGCCAACTAGGTGGGGTCAGACATCCTCACAGACATGTGTTATGTAACCACGGAG
Source organism: Clitarchus hookeri (assembly GCA_002778355.1). Classification (NCBI taxonomy): domain Eukaryota; kingdom Metazoa; phylum Arthropoda; class Insecta; order Phasmatodea; family Phasmatidae; genus Clitarchus; species Clitarchus hookeri. The sequence continues at coordinate 11,367 of NQII01020418.1, forward strand.
TTTGATGCTTCCTTCTGTGCTATTCGTGAGAGGTCGGCATGCCTTAATGTCACCATCTTTCGTTCTCGATTTTGCAGAAATAGCCGAACCTTTGAATGAACTGAAGTGTAAAAGAATTTTCTGTCCCTCCACGTGACGTGAATGAAGTAGGCGCGCGATGCTGCGTACGTAATAATCTACTGTCGCGCGCCTACGACCTATGCAATTTGTCTTATACGATTGATCCCACCGCCTTGTTCTGCAGATGTTGCACACCAAAACTTTTAACGCAATTATTTGATTTAAAAATATGTTTCCGGATATAAGTGAATAGGGCTTTTGTGTCACTATTTGTCAAAAGAAACTATGTCTTGGGCACTGAGTTTCCGAACATTCTGTATACTAATAGTCAGAAAGTTCGTGGACTGGCACNAAAAGAAACTATGTCTTGGGCACTGAGTTTCCGAACATTCTGTATACTAATAGTCAGAAAGTTCGTGGACTGGCACCCAGAGTGTAGGCAACCATGCACTACGGTGACGGTCAGTCAGTTCGTGGACTGGCCGCTTAGTGCCGCTGTTGTCCACCACAGCAGATAAGTAGCACCACGGGCAGGGTAGTTGCGTGCATATGGTAGTGCATGCGGATCGACTGCCTCAGTTGTGAATGGCAGTTAAACGCGATCGGTGGGAAACGAGAATGCCGCCAGTTTGAGCAGCAAGCAGACGTTAAGTTCTGCCAAAAATTAGGCAAATCCATTAACGAAACGTTTCAGGTGATGAAATACGTGTACGGCGAACAACGCCATGGCTGCAGTGCTGCGTTTGGTGGCCCATTGCTTTGCGCAGCGGAAAGACAATTTGGAGAACGATGTGCGTACTGGTCGCCCATGAACGATCTGAACTGACTGCAAGATCGAAGAAGTTGCAACTTTAGTGCGTGCCAACGATAGTATGATCGTTTGCGGTGACTTTATCATCAGTGCTGACGACTATTGGATGTTTCTCAACCAGAGCATAACAGGGGACGAAAATTGTGTTTTCTGTACGATCCACAACTGAAGCGACAATCGGACACCTGGAAATCGCAATCATCAACACGACGGAAAAAACCGCGACCAGACAGTTCGAAAGACAAGGTGATACTTTCATTCTTCTTTCACTTATTGAAATTTTTTTAGATTTACTTCATTCCACAAAGAGCAAATGAAAACAAAACACGCTACGCGGAGATCCTTCGGTGTCTACCAGATACAATTCGTCGTAAGCGTCGTGAGCTTTAGCATAGGAAGAAATGTCAGTTGCTACACGACAACGCCCCTGTACACCATTCTGTGCTTTTACAAGAGGAAGTGGAAAGGCTACAGGGGTGAATGAAGAGATTTGGGTGGCTCTTAACGTCGAGGTCTTGGAGAGCCGATGAGGATGGAGAGAGGTGAGTATGGAGAAGTGCCGAAATGCAAGAGCGGGGAAAACTGGAGATCCACGAGGAAACCCACCGATAAGCGG
>NQII01020420.1:0-12264 GCA_002778355.1 Clitarchus hookeri
CAGACATCTGTTGGTCCTGCTCCTCCACCGTGTACCCCGACTGAGCAACACACAGTCCCTCCACCACATACTCATGCTGTTTAAACGATATACGGTGCTAATGGTAGCATACAAACACCTCTCGACTGGAGGCATGGGGTTCAATCCCACACAGCGGCAAATACTGTTTTTTAACATTAAAAAAACTAAAAGGATGGATTTTACTTTGCATAGTAATGCATAGAAAAACTGAAGACTATCAATGAGTATCACGGTTTATAGTAGTTTCCAAACTACAGTAGTCTACTTAGTTACCAGCTTGGTCTATAAATCAAGTAATGTCAGTGTGTTGGGTTAAACCATTATTGGTTCAGCCATCTCAACACACCTCTTTAATACTATAGTAACTAAAACCAATCAAGAACTCTGAAGTGTTGATTGTAGCCGGCCTTGTCTCGCTCCATAGTACAACAGCAGTGCAGCAAATTAATGATACTTGACTACTTCTGAAAACCCTGATAAATTAATTTCTTATGCCCATTAAAATTTTTTCACTACACATAAAAATTAGCATTGCAGTAATCCTCATGACTAGTAAAGAAGCATTGATCAAGTAACTCAAGAAAATATTTAGAAAACCAGTATGGTACCCTTATCTCAATGCTACATTATATAAAGAATCCAAATTTTGTGGACACCAATTTAAACATTACACTTTCAATAAGATGTTAATAAAACATAGAAGTACTACTCAAAATCTGCTGCCAACATTTAGATTGAGTATGTACTTCATACATGCATTTACATTGAATACATGAAACTAGAATATATTTTCAGAGGTTTATTTCAAAATTAACCAGTTAACCAAGAACCAGTTATATTATCGCCTTTTCCAAGGATTAACGACACGTGAAACACAGGGTTCAGGGTTACCATCCCAGTTCCTGCTAGTGGAAACTGGTGAGAGAACTAGGATCGCCATTACTCACTGCAAGCACATTTTACATTTAGTTTTAGAAAGATACTTAGAATTCATGGAGAACACACTCTTGAAGTTAAGCAGGCATAAGATATCTTAAAACCAACATTTGCACAACTGTTCACACATTGCACTACACCTCCATAAAAAAAGCTTTTTTTAAGATCAGTAAACACTACCAGTAGCAATATCAGCTCATCTGCCAGACCAAAATGTATTGTGGTTTAACTTGCCACTTGTAAAATTTACTTCATGATAAAGTTGGCAAATCTGTTTTCCTCAATGAGAGGTAAAGAAAGGTAAAACTCTTTTTTGAAACAGATGGACAAATAGTTGTTTAATGACTCCTTTGCATCATAGGTTGAAATACATTTACTTTTCAGTTTTTATTTTTAAAGACTGAAGTTCAGTAGAGCTTAAATGTTTTTCAACCTTAAGGTGTGAAAAAACATTTGTCAAAAAAGCTCTGGAGTCCTAAATTTTATTCTAAGCATTAAACTTGCATTTTGATATATTTCAGCAAGTTGCCTAGAACCAATATTTACTACTGCAATTTGGTGTTAATAACACTGAACCCTTAAGAACTAAACATGCCTTAAAACCAATCTCTCATGATTTTAATTTACAGCTCAATAAAGTGGCTTCATTCACTGTTCCTCATGCATGGCATGTATCATGACAAGTAGATTCAGTCTTGGAAAGACTCTGTGTGGCTAATCCAATTTTGTCGCAGTTTTGAGTTAGGAGAGCCCAATGGTAAACAAGACACAGGTATTAAAAAATTATAAAATTCTTATAGTAATAAAAAAAAAAGAACTTCTGTAAAAGTTTTGCAACACCTGACCCTACAGAATAGAGTATGATGTGCACGACACATAATTAGCAAGGGAGCTAATAAGGTTCCTTCAGTCTTGCATGAAATCTTGTATATGCATGAATGTTATTGCTAGTCTCAATAAAAAATAATAAGTCTCATATCTCTGCTTAAAGAGTGCCTTTTCTTACAATTTTTAGTTTCTCGTACTGAGCTTACTAAATCTTGATCTATGGCTACTCAGTTCCTTTCACAATATCCAAGCAACAGAACATGCAACACTAACACATTAATGCATAAGTAAATACAAAAAACAATAAGAAAGGTCACGTTAAAAGTTGAACACAGTCTTAGTACTTTATAAATTAACATGCAAGACAACATTAAATAGTGTATCTAGATTCATTTGCAAACAAATTGATCACCCTGAGGGCGCCATCACAGGGGCACTTAAGTGGACATAGTAGTATATATATATATATATATATACACATACATATATAGAAAACATCAAAATATTGAACCACACCAAGCTTGTATTGCAGGGGAGCAACACTTGTAGGATGCACTCAGTATGGTGTTGGACCACCCGTAGCTCGGAGACAAGTGGTGATATTGTCGGGCATGAAGGCATACAGACGTTGGGTGTTCTCCTGAGGAAGATCCTGCCACAGGTGATGCAACTGACCCTCCAGAACCGCCGTAGTTGCCTCCGGTCAAAGTTGCAATCCAATCTGGTCCCAAACGTTCTCAATTTGTGAGAGGTCTGGGGACCTTGCTGGCCAAGAAAGTGTGTTGACATCATGAAGGCAGGCCAGAGATATCTGCACTAAGTGAGACCGAGCATCATCCTGCTGGAAAATGGTGTTGTTAAGCTGCACCAGGAAGGGAAACACACATGGTCACAAAATTTCCTAGACTTATCGCTGTGCCATCAGTGTTCTTTCAACCACCACCACTTGTGTGCGGGAATCATAGGAAATGGCACTCCACATTATGACACCTCTCGTTGGGGTGGTATGCCACTCTACGATGATGCATGGATCACGGCACTGTCCAGGATGTCTCCAGACTCGCATTCGGCTGTTGTCTGTATCCAGACAGAACCGTGATTAGTCGCTGAACATCACTTGTTGCCCATTCACAAGCTGTCATGCTGCCTGTAACCGGCAGAAGGTCCCACATGCTCAGCGATGCTCAGGTCGTGATGGAAAATGTTGTAAGGGACGCTGCAATGTCAGATCCCGCTCTGAAAGCTACCTGGATATGGTACTAGTGGATGCAGGTGTACCCCAGCTGCCGTGACATGTCCCTGGATGGGGGGCAGCGACACCCACGGAGTAACACTGATACAATTTTAATTATATTTAAAATGTGCCAATAAATTAAAATCCATTTTTTTTTTGTTTAAATTTGGCAACTAGATAATTAAAGGTATTCATTAATAGGAGACGATAGTTTATAACTTAATTTCTGTTTAAACAATTTACATATAGCAAGTTTATTAACCTCAACACTTTTTGCAAAATTTTCTTCTGTTCTTGTTCTTAACTATACTTTATTTCACTGTAGCAGATACCACAAAGTATACCAGCCCAAAACACATACTTGATAAGGCATGTACTTGGTAATGTGCGTACTTGACAACGAGCATACTTGGTAACGAGCATACTTGGTAACGAGCATACCTGACAATGTGCACAGACAAGGTCACACGAGAGACTGGTGAAGGAATTCCTGTATCTGATACTGAAAGTATCTGATACAATTTTGTATCAGTATCAGTTTGGAAAAAGTACAGAAAATAGTTGTAACAACCCATCTCTATTACCGGCTGGCTGTTAATCAATATTCTCCTTCCCTTCCTCCACGGAAATATGTATTGTCTGTCTCATATAAGTTGGCGAGATTTTGACAGTCTGTGAGTGGCAACTTGACGTATACGAAACCAACAACATGTCATTTACAAAATTCTGTATCAGCAGATGCATGAACGAACAAAAATTAATATTACATTGGCTATTCTGAGTGCACTGCCGACTCACATCAGACAAGCAGAAAATACGCGGATACAAAAGAGTTCTTCGATTAATTAATACACTTTATTTTATGTGGTCATAAAACAGCAGTTTTTAGTGTTACAAACTAAACTTTGTGCTAAAGTAGTAATGTATAGGTGTTCAAAATGAAATGCACATTAAAACTATCCGTATTAAAATGAAACAACTTCAAAGCTTGGGAGATCTTTTTACGTATCCCCTCTCTATCCATGCTTTCCATACACGCTTGATATTAATTCCAAAAGCCTACAGAAATATCACAGGGCATTGTTGAATTATTAATTCAAATAATTTGACGAAATATATTTTGTTTCAAGCCAGTAATAGGAGAAACATAAACTTTTAAAAAGACAGGATCAGGAGGCAGGCCAAAGTGCTACCACCTGTTGAAAAACGCATTCGACTCACAAAAGCGCTACCTGGCATGCCATGGGCGCCATCTGTCTCTCTCCCAAAGCACTAGCTAACCAGAAAAATATAGCTTTCTTGTGTAAAATAACAAATTTAGAATTATATATCAATGGTTTTATTTTTCCGCGAGCTCTACATAATTTTTAAAGTAACATGTATTTCCGTGTACAGCAATTTTGTTTACTAGTAATTTCCTTTGGGCCGGTAATCGTTACGTCTATGTCCATTACACGCCATGTTGTTCTGCCACCCGCTTTGCAAAGTAGTCTGCGAGTTGGCGAATGAAAGTGCGTTGTCCAGCAAGTCCCCAAAATTACTATTATTTCAATTCTTATAATATTAGCTATATCGTCCAAAGTGTGATAAGATCTACAATTACAGTCTTGCAAATGTTAACCCAAATTTGCTGTCTCGGATAAATTAAAAAAGAGTTGGCAAGTATTAAATTTTTTGCAAGGTTTCATATTTTTTCTTTTATAACCTTCAAATTTTTTAGACAGATATCAGTCTATAGATGCCTTAAAGTTTGTTTAGCATTACAGTACAATGGCAAGTGGATTAGCTGACAGCATGTTGATAAAAAATACAAAATACAGCCTCCACTTGACGCACCAGCTGATGATGAAAGATAAACGAAAAGTAAACATTTGGTGCTACTTTCGTCGAACTGTCAAAATCTCGCCAACTTATATGAGACAGACAATAGGTTGGCTTGACAAAAAAAAGAGATATATCCCACCAGTATCTCTACAGAGGAAAGAAAAAAATTAATGTTACCACATGCTTTTCAGCATCTGTGAACCACAGCGAATTTAAGTCTCGCAAAAAAAAATATCTGTGAAATTCTAACTACCGTGACTTTTCTATGACTTCCGTAACTCTCTCCTAAATTCCGTGACTTTTCCAGGACTTCTGTAACCGGTAGACACTCTGCTATATCACATGCTGGTGACAGCCATTTCCATCCAAAGCTCTGATGAAAATGTAATCAATCAAAACTTATTGATAGTAAGTGAAGAACAACTTTCAGCAGGACTACCCAGTTACACTGCCACCAGCAACTGATCAACTCAGACCACACATATTGGACAAGCAATTAGTATGGCAGTCTAGAGGGTGTGGGCTGGATATTGATAATCGAGTCTCCACCCCATTTAACCAACATGAATATTGTATTATAGTTCTATCTGCAAAATATTATGAGTACTTACTTGTTCGCAATAAACAATAAGTTTATTAAATGGAAGTTTGTCCCGAAAACTGAGTACTACAAAAATAGTAAAAAAAACTACGAAAAAATGATTGAAGTATACTGTGTATGTTTACAAACTTCTCACATAATATTATTTACCTCAAAAAACTTCACCACAACATTACTGGTGAACAAAACTGAGTTCTTGCCTATGAATTCTAGTAAGTTCAATGCACACAATCTTCGCTCCTCAATAACTTCATCTTCAAATCTGAAAGATGAAACAGACACCAAAATAAAAGATCCATGAATGTATATAAAGAAACCACATTTCAAATAAAAAAATCATGAGCTATTGTGAGAATCCACAACCCTTATTTAAGCAATTGACAACTGCAGAATGCTCTATTGCACTGAGAAACTGATGCATGAACATGTCATTTGCAATGAAACATGAGTGCACTGTTAATTAATAGCTATGACACCTAGTGGAGAAGGTAATAAGCTTTGGTATTATATCCCATGGTTATGCGGAGAAAGACTTAACTAGTTGATACTTTAATAATTATGGTGGGTTTGAAACCACCTGTACTCTGACTTGTCATAAAGTGAGTGATACTGGAGTTAAGCCCCACACCATTACCAGTCCAGCCTCCTCACTACCTATGTGTCACCTGAGTTCATTGACCAAAAGAAACGAGTCTTGGAAAACTTAACTAATAAAGCTTCAACAATAACATTTTCTATTAAAATTACTTTACATTATTTTTACAGTTTTCATTACTTAGGCCCTAAATGAAAAAGGGTACAGCAAAACTGCCTGGTGAAAACTATTTGATGGTTACCTTTCGTACTAACACGAAGAAAGCATTGTGTTCTGCTGAGCAAAATGTCATTATTTAACATGTGCTTGTACATAGAGTTAACAGAAAAACCACACTATATTGAATGAGGATCAACTTGCCATTCTGCTCTTTCCCCGGCAGGAGACCAGGTGCCTGTTCATTGGGATGAAATATGGGGATTCCTGGTTAAAGTTGCACCAAGGCCTTACCGTGCAGAGCCTACAAAACCGAGATCTACCGAATACTGAAGGAAATTAAAAGGGGGGTGTGGGATGGTTGGGCTCTGGGAAAAACTACTACTTGTACTAGCAGCCTTCATCCAGACGCATCATGTTACCCAGCGTTTGTGTATTGTATACTGCACTTGTATATTTGATATGTATATTTTTCTTACCTATTCTACTGCCACGTTCGCAATAATTACATACCACAGGATCATGAAGCAAAGCACAAAGGATTAGGGAGAGAAGAAAAAGCCTGGTAGTCGGACCAGTGGATCAGTAAACAAAGGGTGTTAGTCCCTAGTCAGAAAAGAAAACAAANGAAGAAAAAGCCTGGTAGTCGGACCAGTGGATCAGTAAACAAAGGGTGTTAGTCCCTAGTCAGAAAAGAAAACAAAAATTAGTTTTAAGTACATTTTTCTTGTGCTTTAAAGCACATAAAATAGATTCTACACCCTGGCTAAAATACTGTGACTGAAGGAAAATCTTAATGCTACATAACTAGCTCAATTATGTAGGGGCACTGGTTACCGAAACATCCAGTGTGTGCCTGAGTAAGAAGACGATGGACACACAAGAACACTGCTAGCCTCCGAGTGAGTAATACAGTATCACAAGGAAATTACAGAGCAATAAAGTCGCACAGTAATTTGGAGGCATCTTGGTAAACAGATTGTCACAGCAAGGGGAAGAGACTGAGTTGAAAAGCATCATAATGAGGTTATAATAATGTTGAGTTTTTTCTTACAGTCACTCATCAGGTCGGTGACAGGAGTGTGATGGAAGTGATTACCACAGTGTCNATAATGTTGAGTTTTTTCTTACAGTCACTCATCAGGTCGGTGACAGGAGTGTGATGGAAGTGATTACCACAGTGTCTGCAAGTGTCTGGTGTTTGGAGGGAATGGGCTGCATTCATCTTGGCATTTACTTGTAAACATGTTTTGCACTTACAAATGCTATGTGGTAAATTTCTCTTTACCCCACCTAGAATACTAACTTCCTGAGGTAGGGGGCAACAGTACAGTAGACGAGAGTGGGTCCTTNCTTTACCCCACCTAGAATACTAACTTCCTGAGGTAGGGGGCAACAGTACAGTAGACGAGAGTGGGTCCTTACAGGGTGGAGGATGGACAAAATTCCCCCACAAAGTTATCTATACTCACTACCATTTGATGCAACTGGTGTTTCTACTTGCATTTAACTGGTAAGAAGGTGATAGTTGAAATTTGTCATAAGCCCATGTCAAAATTATTTTTCACATTTAAGGGAACATAAGACAATGTCTACTCACTTGTCGCTCTGCATGTGGAATTGATCAGGGCTAAAGTGGAGTAGAGAGGTTTGAGCAGCTCTTCAGGTCTTGAAAGCAGATGACTGTGAAATGAGGTGGATGTATGTCATCATATGACATCATCTGCTCGCAAATATTTTGTGGTAAGTATTGTCTACTTGAAAAAAANAGATGTAAAAATGAGAAATTGTGGACTAAATTTAAAGCTGTTCATGATGAAAAAACCAAACGTTACACAGACTACATGCAATGTACGAACTGCAACACGTTATAGTTACACAAGGAAGGTTCAGGCACCACAAACCTAAACAACCATATGTGCAAGTGTGTCGAAGATGGAGAAACTTCTACATCACCATAATCTCTGACAACACCTCTACCATCACCCTGCAACCACGTCACATCGTTCATTGAGTGCCTGCATTAAGAAGAATACCAGTGCCATTTGCTGATGGTTCTAAGAGACTACGTGGATTATCACTGCTGTTGTGGAGGTGGCTTACCTTGATGCGAGTGCCCAACCTGGAATTAACTCATACTCATCATTAACGCACTTTCAGTCTATCTGTTGCAATCATTTATAATGTCTTTCACTCACGCATCCAGTCCAATAGTCCAGCCTGCAGTCGTACTCTGCACTGCTCTGATGTTCGCAGTCACAGATTTTCCTCCCGCTGTTCATTTCTCTTCTCGCTACTCGTCTATAGCTGAAACTCATCCATTCAACAACTGCCATCTCAGAAGCCAGACGTGCTTTTTATAGCTGCTGGCCTTAACTTGGAAGGTTAGCCGCACCCCAAGTCTAGCTGAGAGAAACAAGGTCAGTAATCCAGAGCATTCTTCAGATGTCTCAAAGACACCAGATACCCAAGGTCGGGAGCAGAACGCGCCCTGATAGGCATAACAAGCACGCTGTCTAAACATTCCTTCCTGAAGAGCAGCCGTGTCTCCGGTTGCAACTGATAGCAGGTGAGTCCATAAATCATCTTAAATACTCTGTCCTTCATTTCCACTCCCTCGCACAGGACAAAGTAGCGAACATGTAACAATATGTTATAGTTACGGCACAGCATATAAATAAAAATTACAAACTGAAATCATTAGTTTTATTAACAAAAGATTTTCCCATACATCAAGTCAAAACGGGAATAAATAATTGCTTACAGAATGCTTCGAAGTTTGTAAAGCTAGGATTTTCCGTCAAGGAACTCTGAAATACTATTTTTGTAACTGACCAAGTTTCAAACATAAAAGCGGTTTTGACAAGTTACTTTCGTCTTGCGTGCGCTGCACACTGCTTGGTTACTCTCTTCAGATACTTATATGATGAAGAAAAATTTTTACATGACATACTCCTGAACTAATGAAGAGCATTAAAATTTGCAGAATCATTGTGAATTATTTGAAGCAAAATGGGAAGTGCAAGAAACTACACAAATCAGTGAATGTCATGATAGAAACGCAGTGGAACACTGCCTTAGATATGCTGGAGTCAGTGTGTGATGTACTGCTGCAAATAATGCATATCCTAGGAAAAAAACACAAAACTCAAAGACTTAACAAATGGGACAGTGAACATGTATATGAACTGATGAGTTTCTACCCCATTCAAAAAAGTTACTTTGGAGCTTCAAAGCAAAACAGTGCCAACACTTCTTCTTGTTGCCATCCAGTATTATGATTTGTAAAAGCATTGTCGTCAAGTACATACATAGGACAGTACGTTAAGCCATCCATATTTGAAAATGTTGTACAGTAACTAGTCTATATAATATTTTTTGTCTTTGCATGCAACTGTCACCCTGAAGATGTAGTCTATAATTCACATAATCTTACCTAACCGAGTATGATTTAATTTAATTCAGTCTATATCATAAACTTAAATAAACCTTAAATACAATCAAAACAAAAAATACATAATCAAACATGTAGCCTTGAACCCGTGAAGATTATGTGTATAAATCTACAGTTTTCGTTGAATTAGAATATCTCAGAAAAAGACTGGGAAATTGCTTATTTACATAGCCTACATAAAATTTGTATCAATTACAACAGATAAATGTTAAAAACTATCAAATGTTTTTTATTTGAGTATAAATTATTGATAAGTAGTCTTTAAATAAAGACAATCACTGGTGGAAGTTACTATGTTGGACCTTTAAACGTACAATCATAGTACCAAATGTGCTGTTTGTTACCTCTGTGTCTGATAATTTATTTTTCTTTGAACTTTCTCATTAAAATAGCTATTAGCTTAATTTTAACCTTTAATAATTCCTTTATACTTTCTTAACTCTTGTTAACTACAATTTGTGTTAATTGCTGTAGGGAGGAAATTACCACCTCAAGTTAAAGATTTGATGTAACTTACTGGTGTTTCCCAAGTCAATTTCAAGTCTGTCACAATCTTATTAGTAAATGTTTTAGTACTCTTAAGACCTTCACTAACATTGTAAGTGAAATCAGTATACTCTGTACCCTTCTCACATATTGATGCTTTAAGGCAAAATCAACTTATGTCATTAATCAGCTTTTTATTTACATTAATTTAACTATTTACCTTTTTTGTTCTTTCATTTTCCAAGCTGATTGTGTTCAAGGGGGGAAAAAACATTTTTTCCTAGTTTTTCTAGCATTTTTCCCAAGAGTTTACTTGTGCGCAAATAAGCACTCTTAATTTAATTGTAATACTTTCTTTTACTTGTTTATCTTTTTGTTCTTTCCTCATAGGAATTAATGGTGATCAAGAGCAGCGAGATTAACACAGNCTTTACCCCACCTAGAATACTAACTTCCTGAGGTAGGGGGCAACAGTACAGTAGACGAGAGTGGGTCCTTACAGGTGACACTGTATATGAACCCCTCTCTCCTCACAAGTGGAGGATGGACAAAATTCCCCCACAAAGTTATCTATACTCACTACCATTTGATGCAACTGGTGTTTCTACTTGCATTTAACTGGTAAGAAGGTGATAGTTAAAATTTGACATAAGCCCATGTCAAAATTATTTTTCACATTTAAGGGAACATAAGACAATGTCTACTCACTTGTCGCTCTGCATGTGGAATTGATAAGGGCTAAAGTGGAGTAGAGAGGTTTGAGCAGCTCTTCAGGTCTTGAAAGCAGATGACGGTGAAATGAGGTGGATGTATGTCATCATGTGACATCATCTGCTCCCAAATATTTTGTGGTGAGTATTTTCTACTTGAAAAAAAAAAAAAAAAGAGATGTAAAAATGAGAAATTGTGGACTAAATTTAAAGCTGCTCATGATGAAAAAACCAAACGTTACACAGACTACATGCAATGTACGAACTGCAACACGTTATAGTTACACAAGGAAGGTTCAGGCACCACAAACCTAAACAACCATATGTGCAAGTGTGTCGAAGATGGAGAAACTTCTACATCACCATAATCTCTGACAACACCTCTACCATCACCCTGCAACCACGTCACATCGTTCATTGAGTGCCTGCATTAAGAAGAATACCAGTGCCATTTGCTAATGGTTCTAAGAGACTACGTGGATGATCACTGCTGTTGTGGAGGTGGCTTACCTTGATGCGAGTGCCCAACCTGGAATTAACTCATACTCATCATTAATGCACTTTCAGTCTATCTGTTGCAATCATTTATAATGTCTTTCACTCACGCATCCAGTCCAATAGTCCAGCCTGCAGTCGTACTCTGCACTGCTCTGATGTTCGCAGTCACAGATTTTCCTCCCGCTGTTCACTTCTCTTCTTGCTACTCGTCTATAGCTGAAACTCATCCATTCAACAACTGCCATCTCAGAAGCCAGACGTGCTTTTTATAGCCGCTGGCCTTGACCTGGAAGGTTAGCCGCACCCCAAGTCTAGCTGAGAGAAACAAGGTCAGTAATGCAGAGCATTCTTCAGATGTCTCAAAGACACCAGATACCCAAGGTCGGGAGCAGCACGCGCCCTGATAGGCATAACAAGCACGCTGTCTAAACATTCCTTCCTGAAGAGCAGCCGTGTCTCCGGTTGCAACTGATAGCAGGTGAGTCCATAAATCATCTTAAATACTCTGTCCTTCATTTCCACTCCCTCGCACAGGACAAAGTAGCGAACATGTAACAATATGTTATAGTGACGGCACAGTATATAAATAAAAATTACAAACTGAAATCATTAGTTTTATTAACAAAAGATTTTCCCATACATCAAGTCAAAACGGGAATAAATAATTGCTTACAGAATGCTTCGAAGTTTGTAAAGCTAGGATTTTCCGTCAAGAAACTCTGAAATACTATTTTTGTAACTGACCAAGTTTCAAACATAAAAGCGGCTTTGACAAGTTACTTTCGTCTTGCGTGCGCTGCACACTGCTTGGTTACTGTCTTCAGATACTTATATGATGAAGAAAAATTTTTACATGACATACTCCTGAACTAATGAAGAGCATTAAAATTTGCAGAATCATTGTGAATTATTTGAAGCAAA
>NQII01020421.1:0-11131 GCA_002778355.1 Clitarchus hookeri
ACGTATGAACGTGCAGGATATCTCTGAATTATCTGTCAAAACTAAATCTACACCACCTGTGAGCATAAATAAACACAGAGTGTTAGTACACTTATATCCGGTGAGGTCGCAGTACAGAAAACAGCAATCGAAGAATAGTGCGGAATCGCCCGGGAGTACGCAGCTATCAGTACGCATTTGTAAAACAAGTTGCATAATCACAAGGCGCTTCAACCCTCTTGTGATTTATCACGTTCGCTTNTATCAGTACGCATTTGTAAAACAAGTTGCATAATCACAAGGCGCTTCAACCCTCTTGTGATTTATCACGTTCGCTGGTATACAACTTATTGTACACGTGTGTACTGACAGCTGCTTTATTTCGATACTGTTACGTCATTGTTGATTGATGTATTTTAATATGTGATGGCATCTCCGGGGCACAATTGCACTGGTATTTAAACATGAATACATCTTTGAAAATCAGACCGACACTTGGGGTACCAGGAGGTAAACTGCGATGTGATGTTTGTTGTGATCTACTCTAATACTATAACTTGGTTACTAATTAAAGCTGAACTCACAATCATCCGTCGCACTCGTCAGTCGTCCGTCATCCGTCTGTGTTTTCGTCCGTCAGTTGAAAGCTACTCCGTCGTTCGTCAATCCTTCTGTACGGCAAACTTTCAGCGTGACACCATAGAATCGTGATATTTATTTAGTTGGAGGTATACTTTGGTTGGAAACGCATTTTAAAGAGAAAAACATTTGTGGAGATAACTTTTTACGTGAAATTAATTTATCCTAAAGTGTTGTTTACATTTTAAATTCCTGAATTTACCACCAAAGATAAATAAACACATATTCATCGCTTTGCATTTTATTTCAAAGTGCGTATTCGCGTCTACGAAATGTTACTAGAAGGCGGTGACTCATCCGTCCATCCGTAGAAAGTTAAAGTATGAGAAATATTTGACAGATAGAACGAAAAGTTGCCTTGCGATTGGTCGATGATCACGTGACCGCCGGACGGACAGGCGACTGACTGATGCGACGGATGGTTGTGAGTCTTACTTAACACGATTGAAATAAATGAGGTGTAGTACTTTCGGGTGTACGATTACGATGCGAGCATGGCCTTGGGTTGACACCACGCATGCGCGAGGCACGGGTGGGGGCTCGCGGTGACTGGTGACGTTTTCGGGAGTGGGAGAAAATCTTCGACCGGCATATCTCGCAACTCCGATGGGCCATTCGAAAAATGTAGCCTAGATATAACTATTTAAACCATACAAGCCAAGAATCCATTTAGTTGCTTTAATTTAATCCCCATATCCAAAATAAAATATTGCCCGCTAACACAGGCGTATTCACGTACAACCGATAGGCGTTTCCTCGACGCAACTTCCCAGGGTTTTTTTTCTCGTCTTTGCTAAAGGCTGTTCGCGATTAAGTGAACACTTTTGAAATCAACCTTTGAAAAATGTCACTGCCCCTACGTGCATATATTTTAACAGACACGATGTCTTGCAAGAAAAGAGCCCCGCAAAGTTGGTAACGACGGAGGGAAAGTAGTTACATTTCTTATCGTTGAATAAAAAGTGTTAGGTAAGCAGTTGTGGATGCTGAAATGATTTCACTATTTTGCTGTTTTTTAAATGATTTTAAGCGTAAAAATTAGCAAATTTCNCAGTTGTGGATGCTGAAATGATTTCACTATTTTGCTGTTTTTTAAATGATTTTAAGCGTAAAAATTAGCAAATTTCAAAACACGCACTTTTATAATAATTTCACAGTTTACCGTGACCGACGCATGAATAAAGTGAATAGGCTCAACGCCATGTTAAATTTACGCATGGCAGATGTATACAATGTAATAAGAGAAGTAGATCCTAAACAGGGCTTTCAAAAGTGCTCAGTTTATTGTAAGCAGCCTATATCAGATGATGTGGTTTCAATTATAGCAATTTTATGAAAATTGCGTGTATTATGTATAAATTAAATCATGCAGTTACAGAGCAGGATATTTTTTCAAAGGTTAACTTTAATAGAGCCCAGTTAAGCGCAAAGCCATATGTAGGCTGTTCACGGTAAACTGAACACTTTTGAAAACCCTGCTTAAGATCTACTTGTATGCGCATCGTGTGTTCTTCCACCACATGTAAAATTATCATTGCCATGGGCCTAATAACTTTATTCATTGATTGCTTTTAAAAACAATACGAAAAGGAAAATAAATAATTTCAGTATTCACTAAGGTTTATCTAACACTTTTAATTAGACATTAAAAACTGAAGTACTTTTCTTTCATCACTGCCAACCTCATTGGGTGCATGGCGGTCAAGGTGCCCGTTGAAATAAATGCCGGTAGGGGCATTCTAATTTCTCTAAGGTTGATTTTAGAAGTGCTCAATTACCAGTGAACAGCCTAAATACGAGAGGCTGCGGACATTTAGTCTATTCGCGGTTTCCTCACACTTTTTTAATCAAACCTTTGAAAAATCCTAAATGTCTGTGTCATGTATCACATGCATCTTCTACTTGTTATTTTAAAAACACATTATTTTTTATTTATTTGAAATTTATACATATTTTATCTGAAACATATAATACATCACTTATAATTAATATAAATAAAAACAGGGAGAGAATAGGTGTGTTGTAAATGCCTATTAATAAATAGTTCTTATGCAAAATATTATTATATTAATTACCCTGAGTGCGCACGAATATAGTGCGTTTTTCATTTGGTGTAATTTTCTAGACTTAGTCGAGCCTTGTTTGCACGAGGCGGAGAAATATCCTGGAAGTAGGACTTGAGCAGGGCTTCAGAAAAGTTAAAGTAACTGTCAATGGACTTGGCGCGCTGTTGCAGTCTTCATCCCGGCGAACAGTACGACGGCGATGAACTACCTGATCCTGAGCATGCACGTCGGCAGCAATACGTCGCGCGTGTCCTGGAGGATCAAGGTCACCCAGCTGGAGTGCGAGTCCCGCACGCAGGAGCTCTGGTCCTTGCCTTCCTCCGTTCTCTCCACGCTGCACAAGCAGCTCCAGAACCTGAGGGCCGACTCCAAGAACGACCTGGACATGCTCGGTGGGTACATATGTCATCATCATCATCATCATATCATCATCATATCATATCATCATCATATCATATCATCATCATATCATATCATCATAGCATATCATCGTCATAGCATCATCATATCATAATCCTATCATCATATCATAATCCTATCATTATATCATTACCATATCATCATCATTATATCATCACCATATCATCATATGATCATCATATCATAATCATCATCATATCGTCACCATATCATCATCATCATATCGTCACCATATCATCATCAGCATATCATCATATCTTAATCATCATCATATCTTAATCATCATCATATCATAATCATCATCATCATATCATCATCATCATGAGTTAGGCCCATGGCTCGTCGCTCTGCAGTGCCGCTTTCTTTGCGCGTCCCGAGGACTCGAAACGCGCGAGCTGTAAGGCTGACTCTTGCTCACTCCCTGGGATCGCGGTGGTGTAGTGGTCAGACGAGTCGCCTCCCACCAAGGCGAGCCGGGTTCGATTCCCGGCGGGGCCACCACCGGACTTTCGCAAGTGGGAATAGTGCCGGACGATGCCGCTGGTAGGTGGGTTTTCTCGGGGATCTCCGGTTTCCCCCTGACATTGCATTCCGGTGCTGCTCCATACTCACCTCACTTCACCCTCGTCGGCTTTCAAGACATCGATGTTAAGAGCCGTCCAAATCTCTTCAATCCCTCACTTTCTCACTCCCTACTTGCCTCATTGCCTCTACGCCCAAGTCGCTCAACTGGCGTGCATCTTTCAATCGGCGACTACACTGAACGCGATTTTAAGCGGTGACACAACTTTTTTAAAAAATTCTGTCGTAATACAAAACAAAGGAAGTTCAAATGTAATATTTAAATGTATTCTACTGTAGGACATAGTAAGTAAAAGTTTAGGTTTTTTTGTAAAAATTCAGGGAGCGATACAGGTATAATACAAATCCTTTTCGTCCAACAAATTTTAAACGTAGGCTATAAAAATATTTTTTATGTGAATACATACGGATCTTGATATTGTCTATGCCGTTTTTTATCATCTTAATTTACTCTTTTTTTTAAGCAGGCTGGTTTTATTAGTCACGCGAAACGAAAATGAAACTGAAATTTTCATTCGAAATATCGTAAAAAAAGCTGTGCGATCGGATTTTTTATTTGCTCTGAAAGGGCGTCTATATTACGTTTATCAATCAAGTAGTATTTGGTATGTATTAGTTGCTATTCAACTATCCTTATACAGTACCGCAGTAAGTACACATATACCATTCCAAGAAAATGTACTCAAAACTCTGTACTTTCACGGCACTTCTGAGAATATGTTACTACAATAATGTGGATTGTAATAATTCTACCTCGAGTTTGGCGTAAGTTGCATGTTTGAATGATTGAATATCGGTTCATAGGCGCTGAATTATTGTTTGGGGGAACTCAAACTTTCTGTAACTCACTCAAATTTAATCTTGTCTCTTACCGTGTTTATATTTAAATAAAATAACAATTTTTACTGAAATATTGCTGTTTTGGGTTATGCAAAAGCCTATAAATAAAAAATATTTTAAATATAATGAGGCAACCTGCTTGCCATAAATTATAAATACATTTTATCTTTTACAAACTGAAATATTGACGGACCATTACCTATAAACTCAGGGTGGTTACGACCCTGCTGGCTGAAAAATCGTTGGAGGATGGGGGACCCCTCCCCCTGACAGCTTATGCGCATAAGTTGTCTGTATACTTACGTCTGTTGTGAGCGTAAGTTAAACAGTGAATGAGAGTTACACCACACGCATGCAACCGATAAGAGAATTCCATAGATAACATGTACGAGAAGATAGCAATCGTAGCGGAAAGTAAACAAGAGATAAGATAAGCGTTATCTCAAGGTCATGGACTTAAAAAAATTTCGCGCAGCTGTTATCTCCCAAGGCTAGATTTTGAACGCTGCACAGCACAATAATACTAGTGTACAACACGTACCGCTGGTGTTGAGGTTATGTTACAGCAAAATGAGAACCACTGAACCGTTTTAGTTCAAACAAACTTTATTGTCATTTATGCATTATACACAAGCTCTACATGACCAAGAACATGCAAATTTCCCGTAGTACAAACTAGCTTCCTGTCAATCCGTATTTCATCCCCAAGCTCAAACTTCGTTTTCTTACGAGAAAACAAAACAGGAGATGAATAAATACTAATTACAGCAGTCTGACTAACAACAGCTTCATGGATTAGGTAATATTCTAAGTGTGAACTATGATGTGCGATAAGCATGGTGTCACATGGTCGTCAGTGTAGAAGAGTTATATTCTTTATACTTATATGCACAGATTCAGTCTACAGGCTATAACAGCTAAAGCTGGAAGTGGTCTTTTGGAGTTTTGTTTTTCTCCATAAGTATATATAATGCTGCCAACCCGACGTTTACGAGTTTGTCTAAAATGGATCCACGTGATATAATTTGTTGGAAGACAGTGCCTGTTCATGAAAGTGTTGTTAGTCAGACTGCTGTAATTGT
Organism: Clitarchus hookeri; assembly: GCA_002778355.1. Taxonomy (NCBI): domain Eukaryota; kingdom Metazoa; phylum Arthropoda; class Insecta; order Phasmatodea; family Phasmatidae; genus Clitarchus; species Clitarchus hookeri. Next base: position 5,609 of record NQII01020421.1, read on the forward strand.
ATTTATTCATCGCCTGTTTTGTTTTCTCGTAAGAAGATAAAGTTTGAGGTTGGGGATGAAATATGGATTTAAAGGAAGTTAATTGGTACTACGAGAAATTTGCATGTTCTTGGTCATGTAGAGCTTGTGTACAGTGCATAAATGACAATAAAGTTTGTTTGGACTAAAACGGTTCAGTGTTTCTCATTTTGCTGGAACATAACCTCAACACCAGCTGTAAGTGTTGCACGCTAGTATTACTGTGCTGTGCCGCGTTCAAAATCTAGCCTTGGGAGGTAACAGCTGTACGAAATTATTTAGTCCATGACCTTGAGATAACGCTTATCTTATCTCTTGTTTACTTTCCGCTACGATTGCTATCTTCTCGTGCATGTTATCTATGGAATTCTTTTATCAGTTGCATGCATGTGGTGTAACTACCATTCACTGTTCAACTTACGCTGACAACAGAGGAAAGTATACAGACAGCTATAAAATTTCCGAAGTATACGTGTCACTAGGTGTTAAAAAATAACAAATCGGCATAGGTTTATTATTCAAAATTCAATTAATGTTTACGTCTTCTGCTTGTTTTCAGCTCCTCCTGGATGTCTTCAGTACTACACACATCCCACTGGTACATTTGAAAGCTTCAACTACGATGTGACGTCTGGAACGTATCTTCCAGAATTAAACTACGCCATATGCTTCAAGAGGTACCCAGACACTTGTCAAATAAGGTAACTTCTAATGTTATTATTACAATAAAAGTAATTAAGGGTGTGCAAATTTCCTCCTGTAAATGAAGTTCGGAACAATTTTAACTAAACATTTTCTTGCACAGCTGATTTGCAGATGATTTGGGTGATCTTTTGAAATCAACCCCTTTAAAACGTCCCAGTTGCTAACTGCATTAATTTAACGGCAACACTTGCTGACGTGCTCCCAAAACATTGGCAACACTGTGGGAAACGTGGTTTCATATTTTAATGTCTTGTCAAACGTGTGGCGTTTAAATTTGTGGACTCTATACTTAACTTGTATGAGATTATGTTTACAGTAAATTGAGCACTTTTTATCTTAAGATCTAACTCCTCCTAAGTCTGTATCCTTCCGCTACATGTAAAGTTAACATCTGCATGAAAGGCTAGAAAGGTAAATAAATACCTTACTAATAACCCAATTGTTCTTATATATGCGCAAACCAAGAAGAAATCAAATTAAAATATTTTTACAGTCGAAAAATTAAAACACAATTATAACACGACTTTAAACATAACGTAAAGAAATAAAACTACTATTCGTACGTCGCTGCCAATTTAACTGGGAACAAAATATTGTAATCAATGTGTCCTTTTAAACACACGTGATGAACAGCCGGGACTTTTTTCAAATGTTGATTTTAGAAGTGCTCAATTAACCACGGACAGTGTATAGTTTTTTTTGGTGGTTTTATACACTTCATAGTAAGAATCTGGGTATTCATAACGTATTTATACCCTATCGATTTTACACTTTCGCTTGATCGAAGCAGGAATAAACAGATCGTGTTCATAGTAATGTTTACTTTACATATGGCGAAATGTTTTTTTAAATTTGCAGCAACGTAGATTATAAGCAGAAACTTGAAAAGTGCTCAATTAACCGCAAACTGCGTATGCCGATACGGAGTTTAAGTGAACAACTAAAAGTTTCTTACAATAGTCTTTGAATCGAAAGTTCATTTCATTTGAAATTGTGGACGTAAATTATTAAGTTATATGTGTTATGATAAAATTGTTGCTTTTCTACAATTTACGTCGTATTTGGCATTTGTAGGACGCTAAAATGTCAGCTTCAAAATAAAGGTCGTTGACATAAACATTTTAAATTATTTAACGTACAATTACGTTTTATATTAAACGAGTGTTTGGCTGAAACGTATTAACATTATCATTAATCATATAATTAGTTTTCTTTCATATATTACACAGCATTCAAAATCATAAACATTCGGGCTTAAGACCAATACCTAATTGATCTTAGATTTTATCCTACGGTGAATATTGAAGTGCAGATAAAATAAATAGCTACTGAATGAAACGGTAAATAATATACTTTTTTTAAAACAAGTATGTATACTGTATGTGGTTGTAAATGTTACAGTTACTCATTTGAAGATTTCAAATTATCGGCAGATGGCTCTGATTCCAACTACACAAACACCGACTGTGATGATGGGAACACTATCAAGGATTATTTATACATTCCTTCAGTTTCCAATACAGACCAAGGGGTAAAATTCTGTGGAAATCAGACAAATTTGATTCAAGTGTGTAAGTATTATAGCAAAACACGTCAAAAAGCAGATACATTTGCAACTCTAAGTTATTTCTAACTTATTCAACAAATCTTGTGAAATTTTAGCTTTCTTGATTTCTTTCTGGTATTAAGTAAATAGGTTAGATCCTTAAGATATCGCCCATTATGTTTATGGGTATACAATTCAATGCATAAGAGTATATACTCAAATATCTATCGAGTTGTTAGAATTAAACGTCCATAGGTTCGAAGCTGAACGAACATTCCTCAATCTAGATAGATCAGGAGCAAAAACTAGAGAATGTAATGCAAAGAAATTTGATACTGCCTCATATATACAACACAGAAGAGAATAACTGTGAGAAATTGTTATTTTTATATGGCTGAAAGTCATACTGTTCTGTACTTGACTGTTTAAGCAATAATCCCGTATTAGAATTGACTACAAATGTTAAACTTTCCAACCTGCTGTTCAAGTTCTTACTAACTCCGTGGATTAGGGGTTTATCCTCTCTTACCGAAAACAGTGTCGTGATAATGATTTACTTTCAGGGTACCATTAAAATGGTTATCCATTATAGAGAAATGAATATCAGTGTCATTGTTAATACTGTACATAAATCTTCCTTTAATTTATAGCTTGTTAATGGGGAATTATGGCTAAACAATTAGTGTTGGTATACACTCTCAATACTTTTTTTCACCTTCATCTCCCCTATCTCTGGGGGAAAAAAATAACTCCCTGGATACAACCCTATCGTGTGGGGTTTCAATCCATAATCGGTTCTGCCTTCTCATCATGGAAGCTCCTTAGTGACGAATGCCCCAATCTTCTTCGCCACCAATATACTGAGGCGGATCAGTAAGTAAGAGTCCCTGTTGTGGCCTGGGTTGTAGTTGTAATGCAAGCACAAATGGCATTCTAACTTCGCTGCATGTCCCCCTAATAGGCGACATCAGGGGGACATCGATAACAGCGTGGCACACGTTTGAAGGTCCCCTCTCCATAAATATCGCGATCTTGGTCTGAACCAGTCTATAGGACAACATCCTGTACATGTTCATCATCCTGAAATCGCTTTCCGCCAAACTGTATCCTAAATGATTCAAACAAATGTAAACGGGCGGGGCCACTTCCGGAATGTAATATTAGATACACTCAGAAAAACAATATGACGGTAGGAACGAAAATACTTTATTAAAGATGAAACCACTATATCTACATGGTCATAATTTCGAAAATAAGTGTCTGCGTCACTTAAAACGCGTAAGTTTACATGATCTACCGCAGCGTAACTTGTGTAAAGAATTCGGTGGAAATCGGTTGATTGGTCCCCGAGATATGGCATAAAAACCCCATTTTATTAATATGTACTATCTTACACAATTACCTAAAAAAAAAAAAGACGTTCCGTATACTATGCTTCTAATAGATACTGTCAGCATTAAAAGTTTGATTTAATTTGGTTAAATTGTTAAATAGATATTACAAACCTATCAAAATATGCATGTGGCCGCCATTTTGAAAATCAATGCCTGACCAGCTTAAATCACACATAACTCTACAAGGCCTTCTGCAGCACTAATGGTGTGCGACATTTGGTAAAAAGAATATATTAATTGTTCCTGAAATATGGCAATATGTTTAATTTTCTCACCTGGCACTATTTTGCAAAAATGCGTGTAAAAGAGTATCTCTGTATGTATAATTGATGTTTTTAATGATTACTGTTAGCATACAAAATTTGTTTTAATTTTTTGTGAACTGTTTAAAAGATATAACGTATCAATCTAAATTATATATATTAACCCCATTAAAAAGATCTGCAGGGCCTAAAACATGTTTGTTTACATACCCTACTGTAGCACCACTTGCGTGAAAAATAGGGTGGGAGTCTGTTGATTGGTCCTCGAGATATGGCATGAAACCTTCATTTTTTTTTCAATTGACAATCTTTATAAGTGGAGGACAAAAAAGTAATGTATTGGCCCTTTCTAGTACTGTCGTAGATACTGCTAGTATACAAAGTTATGTTAAAATCAGTTGCATAGTTCCGTAGATATAGCCCAATAAGCTAAAATGTTTTTATATATTCGCCATTCTGAAAATAAGGGTCTTGCACACTTAAAACATATATGTTAACATTGCCTGCCATAGTGCAACTTTTTCGCCGAATTCGTGTGGGGCGATCTTACAAAATAGCGGATAAATGAGGCTCTCTACAGACAAATCTGATGTATATAATAGATACTGCCAGCATACAAAGTTTCAACGTTACTTCGTTTCTTAATTTCGTAGACATAATATACCTAGCTAAAATGTTCATATGACCACCATTTTGAAATAAGTACCTGACTCACACAAAACATATCAGTTTACATAGCCTGCCGTAGTGCTACTTGTTTGCAACATTTGATGATAATCTGTTGGTTTTTTTTCTGGAGATATGGCANTATGGTAGTTATACCAAATAAACCTAACATATTTGTATGTCCGCCATTTTGAAATTAAGTCCCTCACAAATTTTAATTGCATACATTAACTACCATAGTACTACGTACTTGCCAAATTTTACGCAGATTGGTTGAATGATTTTTGAGATATAACGTGAAAGTCTTATTTATTCATGTGGTGCTATATTCCAAAATGGCTGACCAACAACAACAACAATATCCATCCCTACATTCGATGTTTACATGATGCGCTGTCAACACACAAAATTTGGTTTAAATTAGTCAAATGGTTCCCGAGATATAACATATAGCCCTAAATTCTCAAATGGCCGCCATTTTGAAAGTGCCCGGTGTGGTCGAAAACTATAAATGTAAAGTTTTCTTGCTAAGTACTATATGTGTACCGAGTTTGGTGAAATTCCGTTAATGCATTCAAAATTGAAAATTTGTGGGAGGGAGACACATAAGACATTCTTTCCTTCGGAAAGTAGGCTGAAAATGAATAATTGAATTAAGTGTTCGAAAAATGAGAATACCCCTGGCCCATATAGTTTATCTGTCACTAGAGGAAATCCCTGGTGGGGTTAACTGATCTCTCGTGCTCCTACTGTTGATTCAAATACACAGAAGCATGGTTTATATTCTTATGAAGCCTAATTCACTATTAAGAAACTCTTTTGACAAAAAAAAATGTATAATCACTGCCGTTCGTGGAAATAATTTAATTAAATTCCTACACAGTGCACAAATGACAGACGCTTTTACCGTGATTCAGGAATAATTTCAATC
>NQII01020423.1:0-11898 GCA_002778355.1 Clitarchus hookeri
TGATTGGTATGGGGGGGGAGGGATAATTTGGGAGGGGGGTGTTGGTTAGGTTTGTGGGTTGTAGGGTGGGATAAGATAATATGTTTCTCGATTTTTAGAATTATTTTTTTTTATTTTCTCGTGATTTTTATTAATGGGAGGGGTGGAGGTTTGTTAGGGTGGTGGGGTGAGTGTAAGAGTAAGGTCAATGTTATATGTTCCTCAATTTTTGCTGTTTTTTTTTTTATAATTCTTCCCACGTGTGGAAAATTAAATCTTTAAATTCATAAATAAATATGCACATTGACGGTCGGCACTATATCAGAGGTCATAGCATTCGAGCGAGTGGAGGTTTCTACGCAAATTGACTTTTTTTTCTAGGTAAATCAATATTAATCCAAAGTGGCAAGCCGATCTACTTAGGAAATGTTAATTAAATAGGTTTTTTCATAATAGAGTTTTATTTGTTAAAATAATCTCTTGCACAATCGTGCCCTGGTTCCCGGTTCAGCGGAGGGGATTGTTGCTGTATCAACCAGCAAGCTTGAACAACAGCATCCCAGAGTTTGCTGCCCGCTGACCTGATTATAATTATATGTAAAGTGGCATGTTCGGGCAGGCCACGCCATCACAACAGTTCATATTTAATGAAGTTTAATTTTTGAGAACTTCAATGAATACCTCCATCAAAGAATACTCATTAATGCATATTATGCTATCCAAAATGCGGCCGTAGTGGCTGAGTGGTTAGCCTGCTCGCTTCCCACCAAGGTGAACCGGGCTCAATCCCTGGTCGGACACCTCCCGAATTTTCGTATGTGGGAATCGTGCCGGACGATGCCTCTGGTCGGCGGGTATTCTCGGGGATCTCCCGTTTCCTCCGCTCTTTCATTCCGGCGCTGCTCCACACTCACCTCACTCACCCTCATCGGCTCTCAAGACCTCGCTGTAAAGAGCCGTCCAAATTTCTTCACTCACTATGCTAACCGAAAGTACAAAGCTAATATCATACAAAATATACTTTATTGTTAGTTGGAAATTGGGAATGAAGATGCTAATGAACTGCGGACATTTTACTGGCAGATGTAAAATTGCTTGGTGGAAAACCCATCTTAGAGTATCTGACACGCAAACACGTGGCGAAAGCTCTGGCAAACTAATATCTGAGCAGATATGAAAGTTATCTAGTAGTCACCCATACCACGACGCAAGTAACTCTCTAGGATCCGGAACGGGGAGGGGGGTTAGGGCATAAATAGATGCTTACTTTTAATTTGGGATGTTAACTAAAATCGTACACAGATTAGTAATAAGACCTTTATGCGGTTTATACAACCTATTCAGAAACTCACTAGAAATAATTCGGGAGGTGATTCGTTATGGATATTGAGGTTGACTTATGAATGGCAACTTATAGCTTAGCGCAATTACTAAATGAGTTATACACCATAGAATATTGAGTTTATAAATGGAATTCTTTTGCAAAATTTTAAAAATAACGGTGAATTAAAATTAAACTATTTCTATGTTTCGTTCTACCAATATCTTCGTCCTATGGACAAACTGGTGATAATACCTCCCGCCACCATTAAATTAATGGAAATGCCCACCCTCTTATTGCTTACAAATTTTTTTCCCCTTTCAATTCTTATGGAAACTTTAATACGTTTTATTGAGTATTATGTTCTACTTAACGAAGACGTTCATCTTGTNCCCTTTCAATTCTTATGGAAACTTTAATACGTTTTATTGAGTATTATGTTCTACTTAACGAAGACGTTCATCTTGTTGCAAGTGCCGAGGATGGGACGCTCAGTACACTTTTAAATCACACGCAAAATTTTCCAACGGTGACGATACGATGTCTGGCACATGGGTAATTCTTCGCACACGCGGAGGTAAACACATCATAAGCAATCGATGTAAGGCCGGCTATTTCCGAAAGCACAAATGAAACGAGACATACGGCGTGTGCTGGGCCTACATGTGTGTAGAACTCCAGTGTAGACCGCATGTCGATATTTACGTGGGAGTAATTGGCCGACGTGCATTTGATGCACGGTGCAGCAGGCTGCAGTGGTCTGAGAGCACGTAGTTTCTACCACCAGATATACCCGAACCTCATGACTTCTCATCAAGGGATGTTTGACGCAGTTGATCAACACGTAAAGGAAACAGCTGCATTGACCATCCTAGTTATTATTGTACTGTGCAGTTTTTCTTTACTTGTTGACTCGCGTGAACATTTCCGCATGCCAAAGCGAGATAACAGCGACACGGAATGTTATTACGCGTACGCATCATATTATTGTTGTATTTTTGTATATTTTTAATTTATGTCCCACTTACGTCGACTTGAGAATAGTCGGTCCAATGTCGGTTGCTTACGATGTTTTTAGTTCCGCGTGTATTAAGTATTGCCTACGTGCCAGGCATTGTATCGTCACCGCTAAAAAATATTACGTGTATGTTTAAAAAGNGCGTGTATTAAGTATTGCCTACGTGCCAGGCATTGTATCGTCACCGCTAAAAAATATTACGTGTATGTTTAAAAAGAGAACGGTGTGTCCTAGGCACGTGCGATAAGATGGCCTGTTTTGTTAAGTTGGACGTACTGATCAATAAGACAGCATCAAATTTCCTTAAACCTTGAAGGAAAAAACAATGGTATGCAATACGAGGGCGGTANTACTGATCAATAAGACAGCATCAAATTTCCTTAAACCTTGAAGGAAAAAACAATGGTATGCAATACGAGGGCGGTAACACCTATAAATATAATGTTGGCTGTGGGTATTAACACCAATTTATACATATTGTGAATATCTCGATAGCACAAAACGTTATTCAGAGAGTTGTAATTTAATTTGCCATAGTTTCTGAAATGCAAAAATACAATATGTAAAATCGATTTTCCAGGTCGTATATATCCCTTAGGATCTGAGCTACGCTATAAGTTGTATTGCATTTGTCTACCTCATTTTTTACAAGGAGTAACCTCCCGAAATATTTCGAATGAGTTTCTGAGCTGCCTGTAGATGTAGGTTTAGATCAATTTTGTGTGTAAACCATTTCCGATCAGCCTTGTGACATTTTTTAATTATTGGCAAAAATTTTAAATACTAAAGTTTATAGATTTTTTTCAAACTTTTCTTGCTTAATTAATTGAATTATTATTGTGGTAATTTTAAATATTTGTGGTTTAAGCTCTATTTTGGAGCGTTTGTGTTATTTCTGTTATAAGGCACGGATTTATCATATAAGTGCAATAACGTTCTTTTCAATGAAATAATTAAATATTTCTTACTATAAGTTTACACTTCACAAATGCCTTTAGATACATTCGCAAAACTTTATTCACACATTATTTGTTAATTGTGAAAGGCAGGAAACTACTAACAATTGAAAAATGATGCTGCACCAATTCTCGTCATAATTACATAACCAGAGTTCAGAATTTATGTTTGTTCTACAGTTTAATGTATATTTCCAGAGAGCTAGTTAAAGTTTCAAAATAAGTGTCCCTAAACAAGTGAAATAAGCTAGAAACCAGTAATTCAACATGGCGTGAGAGAGAACCTTACTTTAATTTTAAAGATCATATGTCTTATGTTAGTACTTGGTTTAAATTTGCTTTCTAGCGTAGCTTGGCTTTAAGAGCTTGCTTTCCGCTACAGTTCCACCGGATTTTCATTGCCAGGTTATCATTCTTTCAGAACGCTGTTNGGCTTTAAGAGCTTGCTTTCCGCTACAGTTCCACCGGATTTTCATTGCCAGGTTATCATTCTTTCAGAACGCTGTTCAATGTGTATATACTTTGGCTAACGCCGTTTATCACGCCCTCAGCTTGTATTCCTGGCAGTTTTCTCTCAGATGTGCACGTGATTTGTTCTACTTCCATTTNCCGTTTATCACGCCCTCAGCTTGTATTCCTGGCAGTTTTCTCTCAGATGTGCACGTGATTTGTTCTACTTCCATTTGTGATAAAAAATCTTGATTCTCATTTACTTTCGGGCCCGCGGTGGTATAGTGGTCAGACCACTAAACTCCCACTAAGGCGAACTGGGTTCGATTCCCGGCGGGGTCACTCCCCGAGTTTTCGCAAGTGGAAATCGTGACGGACGCGGGATGATGCCACTGGTCGGTGGGTTTTCTCGGATATCTCCCGTTCCCCCACCCTTGCATTCCGGCGCAGCTCCATACTCACCTCGCTTCACTCTCATCGGCTCCCAAGACGTCGATGTTAAGAGCCATCCAAATCTCACCAATCCATTCCGGTCGTTCACTTTTCCGCTTATAGGGACCCCTATTATGTTGGCTTCGCTAGCCGGGCTTAGCGGAGTTAACGATCTTCTAATAGGCAGGTGACCGTTAATTACTCTCCTTCCCACACTGCTTAGTGTTTCCACGGCGTACCTCGGATCCTTACGGCCCCGTGTATCGTCGTATATAGTTTAGTACTGCCCGCGCATTCTAAACACGATTTCTGAACTACAATGGTCGTTCGTTTGTACGCGTTGCTATTTTCAATTCACGGTAAAGTGAAGTGAGCCATTTTTAAGGCCCTCCTACTAGATATGATAACCAAAAAATAATATTTCATTGTGCCCTAAGGTGTTAAGTTTGAGAGCCATAAAGTGTATGCATTGTGTTTATTAGTCACATGGTAATTTTTAGACTGAAAATTGGCGCAAGAAAACAAATAAGATGAAAATAACTTCTAAGCACGACCTTCAAAATTACTCACTTCACCGTGAACAGACTATATGCGTTTTTACTGGCTCTTTCAAGGACTTTCGCCGCCGCCATAAAAAAGCATCGAAACGTTTTGAACGTGATCCCATTTACTGTAAAGCATTATATTCTGGAAAGCAGTCTCCTTGTGTTAATTTTTTCTGTGTGGCAAGTAGACATAGAATAAATTTACGTAGTTAGAGTAGTAAGTTAGCAATTTTCATCATTTTAATATGTGAAATATACAGCACCTCAGCCTCATATTTAAACATCTTGGGTTAATACGAGTTCACAACTCTACACTACACCGCACTACATATGTAAGCTGTGTTTCGTTATTTTTATAATGGTGTTCCAATAACTAATACTTCCATTCCATTATGTATGTTTTAGAGGAGGTTCCATTTTTATAGATTGCTTTGTCCTCAGTTCCTGCTTCGACGTTTGAAACAACTACGCAATTTCTGTTTGTCCCTATTTGAGTTTCTACGTTATTACGATCTCCAGTTTCCTGTCTCGTCATCTTATACTTTCATGACCATTGCAGCTAAGTGCTGCGAAAAATTTACCAGAAAAGGGTTCCGCCATGACCACGATTTAAAATATATTTTTTTATTTCAAAATAACTATGTTCCAAGCTTCTAGAATTTTCAGTTTATTATAATATGACACACATTTCTTGTATTTGTTAAAGATTAATTATTGGTGAGTCTGTAACGAGTTAGCTCTTACGGCCGAAGGTTCCTTTATTTAAATGATTGGTGGGATAAAGTAATTTTAAGTTATATTATTTAGTAATAATCACAGAACCGCAATAAAACATTTAAAATTATTAATTTATTCAGAAATGTCAACTTTCCTTGTTTTAATTTATTACAATAACTAACAAAATAAGTTTCCCACAGGTAAATATTAATTAATATTTAGTGAAATACCCAATTTATATTTCAGTTGTGGTTTTGTGCATTTTTTGGGTACAGACTGTCTAATAATTTAGTTTTGCTTAAAATAAAGTTGCATTCCTTGTGAATGACAGGGTTGCAGATTTACTCAGTACTATTTGGTGAATCTGTGACCCAGATACTAGTGCCCTAGTGTATGTAAATTATTTCAAGAGGTTATTATTTCATTTTTACATAATGGTCTTTAAGGACGCCAAAATATTTTATAGTATAGTAGCCACAGCTACCACAAAACATTATACTTATTTTAATCCACAGCGTTCCGAGCGTGGATGGAAGGTAGAAACTTGGGAATTTCTCCTGCTACANATTTTAATCCACAGCGTTCCGAGCGTGGATGGAAGGTAGAAACTTGGGAATTTCTCCTGCTACAAAACATTTGGTTATCTGCAAATATACTCATTACACTACTAATATAGTGGCAAACGTATTGGTTTCAACCTTGTTGCAACCAGTTACAGCATTTCGGCGTAAAGTGGGAACGTCGAGGAGCACCAATTAACGTAAATTTCTTAATAATGATGGCTAAAAGTGTAATAACAGTCCCACCAAAAAATATTATCAGTCTGTGGAAAGCCATGAAGTTTTTAACTGCGCTCTACAAAAGTGTCACTTATTGAAATAAATACGAAAAAAAAAGTTTTTTTGGGTGTAGTGGGGAGGAAATAAGTTGATTGAAGATGGCTGACGGAGCGGAGTAAGAAATGGCGCCTGCGTATGGACGCCGCGGGGCGCGCAGCGTGTGCGGAATTGTAGGGCGACGGTAATTCCCTCCAGACGAGGGACGTGCTTGGACCCGCCAGGAACGTGACGTCTTGGCACAGCTCCCAGCCGTCAGGGTTCCCCTTCTCTCCGACCACACCATTATCCCGTCCGCCGGGCACAGGGACAACGCCACTGTTACCACCTCTACGGCTATTGAAGACCATTCTACCCCGACTTCTGTCCCACGTACCTGTTAAAAGAGCCCAGCATGTTCGTGTATGATGTTACAAGAAGTAAGAAAAAAATATTTATGGTACCATCGAACAGTCCTACATAACATAGTTTATGTATTTCTGCTGCAATCACACTTTGTCCAAACTCCTTTAAAACCTCAGTTACCACAATCATTGCTGTTCCCACATTTAGATGATTGGGTGGCCTGTAAATCCCTGTGTGAAGGAATGATCATGTTTTGTGGGCATTTGTGTTATTTGCAATGCCGCTGCACAACAAAGAACTATTAACTATGTCTCTAAACATAAGCCAAATGGCTTGAGGCTTTTCACTATCCTTGAACTTGTGGTGCTTCAGACATAACTCAATTTATGAACTTTAGGTACATAAACTCTGAACCAACTACAGTTTTCCTGAAGACGAGAACACATGCCAGTTCCCGAAACGTCGTTATCGGATCGCCAGGAAATCTGTGTGCGCATGTCTCTGCTGTTTTCTTTGCATTGGTTTCTATGCTTTCAGCTTAAATGCTTGTTTTTGTCTCAGTGTTTGTCTGTACTGTCTTCGTTGGGTTGACAGGCTTTAAGCTTACTTACTTGTCTTTATCTCAGTGTTTGTCTGTTTTGTCTTCGTTAAGTCGTCTATCGTTTTGTGTGTTTATTTGTACATATTGTTTTGCCTTATGTTACTCGTTCATTTGTTATGCATTCTGGTTTGTTTCGTTAAGTTTTGTTTGGTAGAGCTCTTGGCAAAATTCTTTGTGATAATGTTATTATTTATATGTTTTTCAGTTTCTAAATATTTGTTGACAACAGCTAGTCTTTGCTTGTTCTCGTGTGTGTTTATAATGCCATACTATATGTTTTCCTTGGCGACATATCTCTGCAATAGTTAGAGCCCATGTTTAATGGCGGTATTTTAATACATATTTCTTCATTAAAAATAGCAGATTTCGTCTTTATTGTCATTAAATATTTACTGTGTGTGCATTTATAGAGTTATAGTTTACAATTTCATAATTGCTTAATATATTCCATAATGAATCCTGACATTCACACTTAACGTAAAATATGTTAAATAATATTTATGTGGCTTTATAAAGAAGATTTGCGTGTTATTCAAACGAAGGTTATACATAACATTACCACGGTTTAAAAACCACATTTAAGAATATTAATATTTTCTAGCGCACATATTGAAGTTTCGAGAAAGTACAGATTCCCATGTTATTACTATCTTACAAGAATGGCTCTAATATAATTTTATGGGGAAAAAACAGCATTCCATTACGTAAATAAAACTATTTTTATACTAGTTTTTAAAATTTCAGTAATTATCAATTTACTAATATCTTCGCAGAATCTAATACGTATTTTTCTTATTCATTCATCCTAAGTGTTAACAACTAAAACGTATTTTTTTCTGTTTTCTCATTTTCTGGTCCGTTAAGAAAATCAACACCCATAAATTTGGCGTTACTTTTATCACAACTTGGTTTACAAATTTAAGTACAAATTGCTAAAAGTCATTGTTTCACAGATGAAAAGTATATTTGGCTGCATTTCGTTCAGTTCCATGTTTTAACTTAAATTTTGGTTTTAGGAGGTGGATTAACTTTAATTTCAGTTTTAATTCGATTTCATCGCAACTTGCCATATAATGTTGCCGATAGCAATACCGTATATCCAAAGCAATTTTCCATTTAAATTTCTTACCCGTCTTGCAAGCATCATTCAAAAAACATTTATATAAATTGTGACAAAACTCTAACCAGCAAACAACCGAGATTTTTATGATGCAACACATTTAAAAGCATTGCTAAAAATAAACTAACCTCATTAATGTACAAGACGTTGCTGTATTATGTGATCTAGGAATATCACTACCAATGATTGGCATTTCTTTCCGAGCACCATTGTCATCGAATGTATTGCCCTGAGGCATTTTTGTACCGGCGATAACTGTTGGAGTCTTCCTACAAATCTGTAAAGTGAAAACTCGGCTTACAAAATGCACCATAAACTAAGACCTTCTAATAAGGCTGCGGTGGTTGAGTGGTTAGGCTGCTCGCCTCCCACCAAGGCGAATCGGGTTCAATCCCCGTCCGGGTCACTCCTGGATTTTCACAAGTGGGAATCGTGGTGGACAATGACGCTGGTCAGCGGGTTTTCTCGGAGACATCCCAATTCAGCCGCTCTTTCATCACAGCACTACTCCATACTCACCTCACTTCACCCTCATCGGCTTTCTTTACCCCGATGTTAAGAGCCGCCCAAATCTCTCCAATAACTTGTAACTGTTGAGTTTTAAATAAAGCGAAATGCAATATATATTAACGTTATATGGCTCTACTGGAGCGTACGACATTGTAATATCGTCTTCGAAGCTATCTTAGAATATGCCATATTGCAGCACGCACTGTTTTCCTCCATAACAAAGAGCTTCAGTTTAAACGCATAATATCATAAATATAACTGAATTTTCTTTCAATACATAAACGGCATCTATTAAGACTTTGTAGTAATTCGAATAATTGTATCCTTAGTAAAAGATTCTCCATTATGGTATACGACCTTGAAACATTAAATTCAGGTCACTACACTTCTGAAGGAATACTTTCATGACTGTCAAAATCGTCAGTGTTATCATTGGCATTGATTTTTCTCGCAGTCAGCGTTAAAATTTCATTGTTAATAATGTACAAAAATGTGAATCCTAAAACATTTTTTACAAAATTTTACAGATCTACTATTTGTTCGACTTATGCAAATTTTACTCATTATTATTTATGTTAATGAAGAATTATAAACACCGTACATAAATCACGCACGAGCAACTCTAAAGCAGTTACTGTCGATTGCCACCATTTTAAATAAAATACATTTTTTACTGTTTTTGAAAGACTGAATTTTCAGTTCCATGCATGACTTTATTGAATAAATCCATGAAATTTAATTCAGATCATAAAAATTATAAAATATTTTATGATGGGGAATTTGAAGTCTGGCTCCCTTCAGTATAAATCTTGCCTTAAAACACACCACAAGGGGGCACGGAAGCGTAAAGCAAAATGAACGCACTTTAAATAAAAAAAAACACGGTATTATTAATTTGAAAATACTTTACCAATATTTGAAATTTAAGAAGTTTTAATGTTAATATATACGTGTGAGTTCTGCCGTAAGCTGCTTTTATAGCTATTATAGCGGAGATAACATGTAGATTTTATATCGAATAAAAAGGAGATGGGTACATTAACATTTCGTAATGAGCACCACTATAGCTACAGTAGAAATGCAGTAAAATTGTATTATTCTTAACAATAGAATTAATCAATAAATTAATTTAATGCATGTGTAAAATTAACATGTAGTAATTCTTGAAAATGATAATAATATAATTTTAATATTTAATTTCATAATGGAAGTAACCTGAAATTTACTAAGCATATTCACATCTCCCTTTTTAGCACAGAGGGAAACTAAGATATTTTCTTCTTCATATATAGGTATTATATATTTAAAATCATAGCCACCATCTCAACTCTTATGCAAAAACACTGTATTAACAGAACTAGCATATAATAAAGCTAATGTTTTCAGTTGCACAGTGTAAGCTATTGGTTGCAGATTCTATTTGTTTACAAAGAAAGAACTGCTTACTTTGGCAAATAATAAAATCCAGATGACGGCAGCGGTAGTCGTCCATTTAGTTACAGATGCCAACACCCGGCAAATATTCTAGGTTCGATTTTGCAAACAACGTGGTCACAGTTAGCTCTTCATACTTTGCAACGCGAAAATCACATCTTAACATTCGATAGTTTTTTCCGTCTTGGCATCACTCGATCCAAAAACAAACATTTTTTCCACTGCTATTGAGAAGTGCATATTTTCCCTCCACGCTCTTATTAACTTCACTCTCTTAATCCATAAATCCTCCCCCCCCNCTTAGGCGGAAATATCTTCACGTGGGAAACGTGGCGGACGTTACTGCAGACTGTCGAGCTAATACTTGTAATTTTTAAAAATAATATATCACAACTGAATATGGGGAAACGAACATAGTATTAATTTATCATCTGTTGGGTACAATTTCGTCATTACAACTTCAAGAAACCTTCTGTTATGTCCGAAACGGCGGAAGTGTTAAAACACCAAACAAATAATATTTATACATCCCCGTTATTTCCTTGGGTGCCAAAATTATGCATGTTTTGGAAGGTATATATTAAGATCTTAAATATTGTATGTGCATCATAAAATAATACGCAGTACTTGAAGAAACTAGGAAGATTATTCCGCCCATCATTTACTCACAACCGAGACAATTCCCTCGCCGTTTATGGAAGGGAGGACCGGGCAACGTAACGAGCTGTTTTCCCGACTTCCGCCACGTAAAGGCACTTCTTTAATCGAGTACAAGCAGCCGAGCGTGGTGTTACGACTTATTTATTCTGAACTCGGGAAGAGACACCGCGGATTTTTCATTTTAGTACTTTTTTTTTTCTGAAATCATTCTTGAGATTTTGTCGTCTGTGTCCTCTCGTGCTCGCAAAGATAAAAAAAAAAAAATTTAACCAGACATTTTTTGGGTCCGCGTATCTTAGGCGGAAATATCTTCACGTGGGAAACGTGGAGGACGTTACTGCAGACTGTCAAGCTAATACTTGTAATTTTTTAAAATAATATACCGCAACTGAATATGGGGAAACGAACATAGTATTAATTTATCTTCTGTTGGGTACAATTTCGTCATTACAACTTCAAAAAACCTTCTGTTATGTCCGAAACGGCGGAAGTGTTAAAACAGCAAAAAAATAATATTTATACATCCCCGTTATTTCCTTGGGTGCCAAAATTATGCATATTTTGGAAGGTATATATTAAGATCTTAAATATTGTATGTGCATCATAAAATAATACGCAGTACTTGAAGAAACTGGGAAAATTATTCCGCCCATCATTTACTCACAACCAAGACAATTCCCTCGCCGTTTATGGAAGGGAGGACCGGGCAACGTAACGAGCTGTTTTCCCGACTTCCACCACGTAAAGGCACTTCTTTAATCGAGTACAAGCAGCCGAGCGTGGGGTTACGACTTATTTATTCTGAACTCGGGAAGAGACACCGCGGATTTTTCATTTTAGTATTTTTTTTTTCTGAAATTATTCTTGAGATTTTGTCGTCTGTGTCCTCTCGTGCTCGCGAAGATAAAAAAAAAGTGCTGCAGAGTTCATTAAAAATTATTCGCCAAAATCTTTTTTTTTTTTCTTCACAGCGC
>NQII01020426.1:0-12731 GCA_002778355.1 Clitarchus hookeri
ATGTAAAATTTTTACCATCAATATTTCTGGATTTTTTATGGTAATAGACGATATGTCTACGGTATAGTCATATAAGTGGTAATTGGCGAGATTATGCTAAATATTGGCATTCCTATGCCACAACGTCTCCGTTAATCCAGTCTGATGTGATTGTGATGAAGGCCGGCAAGCAGCATGATAACGAATGTCAAAAACGTCTAACTATAATCACTCTACGTTTGTAACTCATCGACTCCACCCATCCACCTGCCTATTAATTCGTGCTTGCACCTTGAAAACATATAATGAAATATACTGGTACATTCAGCTTGAACTTCTTCGTACTTGCACAGAAAAGTGCGGTGCCAGTACGAAGAACTCTTTCAAGACGAATGGGTAAGTGATCCCGAAAGTTCCTGTCGGATAAATGTGTGTATTTTTTTTTTCGCCTGCTGGATTTGATAAAAAGGCAACAATAATCTTGTTTCAATGGTTTGAGTGTAAGGATACCCAATGTTGGTGCGCCAGACCCTAAGTCTGCAAGATCTAAATATGCGAGTGAAGAGCGTTAGTTTTCTAATATTAAAATAAATTCTTAAAAATTTCACGTTTTCACTTGACTTATGCACGAATAAAGTCGTAAGGCCCATGAGAATTCAAATTTTGGATACGGCAGAAGAACGCAAAATGAGCGCAAAAGTGGACCTAAGCAGGTCCTTCAAAAGTGCTCAATTAACCGTGAAAAGCTAGCTTATGTCTAAGATGCACTATGGGTCAAAAAACAGTGATAGTGTTAGCATTTATTTCTATGAAGCTGTCCGTAGCTGGGAAGCTAGCCTAAGGAGAAGTGATAGATAACTTTGCCGAACTCAAGTATGGAATACATTTCAAGGTACTGTGTGTATAAACATATATATTAACGCAGAAATTAGTTATAAGTATTAGGCATTTAATTATATTTAGGGTTGTGTATTTCTATCACGTTCATTGTAGTGCTTGTCAAGAAAATTTATTCATCGTTAACATATAAATATAAGTTAGTTAAAAAATGCTGGATGGGGCCCTTATAAATGATTGCCAAAGTCATGCAAGTTTCTACGACGCTACAACAGGCCAGTCGGGAGTTTGGTGGGGAGCTTCGCTATCTCGCCGATGACACCTACACGTTAATTTACTAAGTTAGCAACAACTGTTAACAGCTATAAATACGGGCCCGGAGCCCGGCTAGAACACATACACAGCAGCCCGCCGCCGGCTCAGTGATTCCACTTAAGTCTGTCGGGCTGCAACTAGGTTTGCAAACACACTTAACGAGTTATGGGAACTTCGGGCCCTGGTCCTGTGACAGGCCTTCCGGCGGCATATGAGGGATCGGCGATGGCAACTTTCTAGTTGCGCCTCTGTACACGTTGTTGGCTTTTCTTGAAGAGTTACAAGGAGTAGCTTTTTTTTTAAAAATCTTCTGTGGAGGTGATTACTCAGAACATCGCAGTATGTGGTGTTTGTGGAAAGTGGCATTAACGTATTAACGGGGCAAATTTGTGATACTGTTTATCATTATATTTGTGAATTAAAATAATAATGAGAAGAGTCTCCGCTGGAAAATTTCCTCCTTGAGTAACGATAATCCTAAATAATGGATTTTTATTACGTAAGCTTGTGATTCGTTAGTACCAGAATGTAAAGAGGACACATTTATTCATTACCCAGAATTCAAAACTATCACGTAAATTGTGATTTGTAAACAGAAAATATGTGGTTCTGTTTGCACGATCGGATATTACTACATAATTCTTGAGCCATATTATTTTTTAAAATATAAGCCCACGCATGGAAATTACAAGCATGTTTTATGAAGTTCACGGAATTAACTAAAAATTTCCTCTTTTTTATAACAAAAATATGGTATTAAAGCTAGCTCGATACGTCCAACGAGACAATAATAAACACTAGGCACTGGATGACCGGGATAAAACAAAATTACCCCTGAATTACAGCATAAATTATTACTGTGCACTCTATCTATAGGTATGATTTGAATAAAATACAGGAAAAACTACACATTTACAATGCTCAAAGTTCGGAGTAATTTTTATCTTTATCATTAGTAGGTGCACATAGTAAAAAATATATTTGAAAACTAAGAACTAAGGTATACTGACTATGTGAGGAAGTGTAGGCTTATCCTAAATATGTAAATGCGTATACTAGTTAATACGCTTCCGTTGCATAATAATAATAAAGACTATTGATCCAAGACCCAAAACTCAAGACCCTTGACCCAAAACTCAGTACTCAATACTCAAAATCCTTAACCCAAGAGTCAAACCTCAAGACACTTGACCCAAGACCCTCAACCAGAAATTAAAAAAAAGTTATAAAAATTAAATTTTAATGTTTGGACATAACGGGACCCAGAGCCGGAGCCAGCATCATGCTCTGTCATTCCGGTCTTTCGGCTGCCATGTTATGACGTCATCCAAGCATGATATTGAATCCAAGTGACCTTTTAAATTGACCTTATACTTCGACCCCGTGAATTTATATAACCTTGAACTCAAAAAATTCCAAAAATCACGAAAAATTCTAAAAAATAGCAAAAAAGTTTAAAAATTTTAAAAATTTAATTTTTTTCATAAATTTGAAAACATTATTCTAAAATATTATTAAAAATTTATTAAAAATGCTTACATTTTCCGGATGTTTCCCACTCCATGTCCAGCAGACGACAGACCATCCTCCAATCAATCATATTGTTATAACCTTTCCTTCCTCTTACAATGTTTCTCATTCAGTCGGCAGGCCGTCATCCTCCTCACCAACACTCATTCTGTCGAATGCACTCCACCAGCCATAATCGTTTTTTTCGTTTGTCATATATTCATTTTTACATCACCTATGTAACGCTTGTGTATTAACTATCTATTTAGTTGCCAAAGTAACTGTCGATTTAACCACCAATCTGGTTAATGTCGACCTTGCCCTTACCCCAAAGACATTGAACTCAAAAAATCAAGAAAAATCGCAGTTCATAAATTTGTCATTTATTATCTGGTCACATTAAGGGACCATACCTACTAACAATACTAATTAACGACTGACTGCACGCAAGACTGACTCCACCCAAGACTATGTTTATCCAAGATTAACTCTTCCCAAAACCAACACAACCAAAGACCGACTCCGCCCAAGATCAACTTCATATAAGACTAACTCTGCCCAAACTATCTCTACCAAAGGCTAACTCTACCAAAGACTAACTCCACCCAAGAATAACCACCCAAGAATAACTCTACCCTAGAATAACCACCCAAGAATAACTCCATCAAAGACTAACTTCACCCTAGACTAACTCTACCCAAGACTAACTGAACCCAAGACTAATTCAACCCAATACTAACTCAACCCAAGACTAACTCAACCCAAGACTAACTCAACCCAAGGCTAACTCAACCCAAGACTAACTCAACCCAAGACCAACTCTGCCCAAGACCGGTTCCTGACGAAACTGACTTAGCCCAATACTAGCTGTTCCTACAAAACAGGCTAACCAACCGACAATACCAACCTGTCATACCACCCACCTATACAAAAAAACGATGATGAGTAAACTTGAAAAAAATCTCCTAATAATAGTCTCATAGATAATCTCTTTTCAGAAAATCTTCGCAAATCATTTCTACCAGAGCTTTCCATATTAAAGTGCCATTCTAACTTACCAAGCCAACTGACCAGACCAATCAACTAGTTGCGAAACATTCATCATCAATATTCCCATCATTTCATTCGTTCGCTATATAGAACTCAGTCGATTTTAGACGGCCTGAGTAAGGCATAATATTTCAAATCGAACTATAGCCCTCCTTCTGCATGCATTCACATAAATTATATCTAAAAGAGACTCTCAATTGATTGTATACACCACTGAAATAATAAGTCTTTCATAGATGCAGAAGGGGCTGTAAAAGTAATAAAACATACATTGCGATGTATACATAAATATTATTTATTTACTTATCATATATATTCTACCTTTCTAATTATTTTGTACATTCGATCTTTACATTTCTCAGATGTAAATAATCGATAGTTGCCAACAGTCTGATTTTATATAACAACAATACTTCAGTTCGTCGATGAATGAATATATCTCAAAAATGCGTGAGAGATCCCCGGTTTTATGCAGGTCCATAAAATATCTGAGTATATCAACAAGTTAATTCGGGTCTTCGGGAATATGTAACGAGCGTTATTAACGCCGTTTGTCTTCTTCATGCCACTTGTTGAAGGAAACTCAATGGAGAAATATGTGGGAACATAAAGAGAATCATCATCCTTCTCATCGGATCTACATCAACTTTGCCTTTACAGTCATTATCATCAATGCTGTCTTCATGATTGTCTTCATCTCCTGTTTCATACTCAATACCAAATTTACTTACCTTTGTATGGGTTGCAGAGTCATCATCAGTATTTAGAGCCGACAACTGTTTATTCCGAAGTTCGTCGATTTCACGCGAACGTCATGCGAGTGTACATTCCTCACATACTGAATCTACTTTACCTCATAGGTCTCTCATTCCATCATTAGTATTAACTGTCCCGTCATAATTGTCTGTGGAATCAGTACCCAACGATGCAGCAAGGGGTATTGATGGCTTCACTTGCTGATTCTCAAAAGACGAATACTTGCAGTTCTTTATGTGGTTCTTCAATATAACACCTTGCATAAACTCCATGTGCCCATTGTCGAAATGCTTCATCGCGTGAAAAGGACTCTTCTTACAAGCGGTTCTCTTATTTTGCCGAACATGACAGCTTTTGCTGAACATTACTCCACAGTATCAACACTGTTTTACATGTTATTTTGCAGCAGTGGGAGAAGGTACATCCATATAGGTAAGCTCTACAAGTGACTTCGTACAATAATTGGCTTGCATCATCAACATGAAAAAAAAACCCGAAGTCCTTTCCACAGTAGCACCATGTACATTAATTTTAATTTTTTTTGGTTCAATTTCATCCAAAGGTTACGGGTACAGGGTCAAGGTCAAGTCCACGGGTCAAGGTAAAATGTCACTTGGATCCAATATGGCGGCCTGCCGGCGCCTGGCTCCTAACCCAGATCCCAATTTTGTCCCATTTAAAATACATTGCCCCCTACTTCCCATGATTGTTCTACTAGCGATTTTGCTGAAAGCATGTGCCCGTGTTCAGAAATCTTGAACTGACAACACTTGGGGCCGTGGTGGTGTAACAGTTCGACTGCTGGTGTTAGTCGCTCAAATTTGCGCTCGTGGGAAACAGGGCAGACTTCGCCGTTTGTCGGCGGGTTTTCTCGGAGCACTCTCATTTCCCCCACCCTTGCATTACACCGATCTTTCATCTTCACCTAATTTAACCGTCACCGGTGTTAAAGACTAAGTTCCAACAAAAACCTCTCCACTCAACTTGACACACATGTTACATACACGCAGACAGGAAGGTAATCCCGTAAGCCAAATTTCTTTCGGAAAATGGGTAACGAAATCATTAGTGATAAATATGACATAAAATGGAAAAGACCACTTTGATCGTAAAATTCGATAAAATATTTTTAACTTCCATTACATCACTTCATTGAAGAATATTTAGAGGCTTAAGTCGGAAACTAAAACACATTTAAACTGCTTGAATTTCCAGGCATTCCTTTGGCAGGTTTGTGCTTTAACGTCTGTCCCAGCAATTACAGTTATGAGAACAGACGATTTTCACGGATACCCTTTCAATAAACTTAATTCAAACGCTATGTTGCGGATAAACTTCTCAATGATCTGGAAATCCTAAAGTAGCAAATATGAACCCTAACTAGTGACCTATTTAATTAAGCAGTAATATAATAGGATGAATATTTGTACTTAGAAGCAACGTTATAACCACAGCACAATGTGCCTGGTGGCTGTATTTCGGCATGCCTTAAGCTACGCTTACTTTGCTGACTGTGAAAATGCATGAACTACCAACATTCCAAAAAAACTATCCAGAATTATATCAGCTACCGGCAGCAAACAACTGCAAAACATTCGTAGTGTTGGTGAAGGGGNATTTGTGGTCTTCTCTCATAAAACAAGTCACGCCTGGCTCATAAAATGCTTAAATGACTGATTTATGACAAACTAATTCTTTCCTGAACCACGTGAGGCGGAAGCATGTATTCATTTCGCGGGGAGAATGCAAATCATTTTTCTTCATAACAGAACTGCTTGCTACAGCGCGGAAGCGCAAACCGAACCACGTAGTAACACATGAACGAGTTTACTGTTCGTTGCACGCACATAAAATCGAAATGCCTGTCACTGTACGTGTGTTTTAACCTATCGAATGAAGAGAAGCAGATGCAAGTCTCAACCTCCGTATTAAGCTGCAATTTTTAAAATGGAGGTCACTGGAATTAAAAAAACAGTAAGAACTGCCGTAACATAACAATATTTATTTCTAAACAATTTCACTGCTACCTAACCGAAAGTAAATTCCAGCCGTTAGATAAACCAAAAATGTTACGTTTTGGATTCGGTATACGGGAAAACTAATTCGCTTATTAGTTTAATAAAAGTGTAGTTTATCACATGATTAAAGTCAGGAGTTTTAACTTATTTTAAACGCTTCGTTTGAAAATTTTTTAAATACACAATACCATAGAGGATTTGAAATGTGCTATTGTTTACACGGCTTTCACTTCAAAACGGAGTCAATAAATATTCAGCGTGCGCCAGTAAATTTTTACCTATTAGATATGTCAGTTGATTGATAATAAAAATAAACACTACATAAATAAGCTTCCAGACTTAAAAAAAAAAGTGCATTTCTATGTGAAATAAATTAAGTAAAACTATATTGTCAATTAATTGACCTAAAGGCTGTTCACGGTAAACTGAGCACTTTAGAAAGCCCTGCTTGGGATCTACTTGTATGTACATAGTGTATTTTTCCGCCACATGTAGACTTAACATTGTGATGAGCCTGGTCACTTTATTCATGCGTCGGTTAAGGGAATATCCATTATTATTAGAAAAGTAAATATTTTACAAGTCACTGATTCTTACATTTACACGCATTATAAAAATCAGAGAGAGAAGGATATAATTTCGGAATTCACTTGCGATTCACTAACACTTTTAAATCAACGTCAAGACTTGGAACTACTTTCTCTACGTCGTAACCAACTTTACCGGGCACATTCCAGTCAGTGTGCCCTTTTAAAATATATGCAGCTAGGGGCAGTGACATTTTCAATGGTAGGTTTCAGAAGTGCTCACTTTACCGTGAACGGCCTTAATAAGTAAATGTGAACATAGGTAGGATTGAACCTCTGGCATAGTATAAAACATACTCTGACCTTCAAAGCCAATCGTTTTGCTTCCTCTTCACCTTCGAGTGAAATGTTTTGTTTTCGTATGTACTATACAAACATTTAATGAGCAAAGGTACTACCGTTTCGTCATTACAAGATATTTCATTCTCGCCTCTAAAGCCACTATTACATGGTTCCAGATTCCGCAAAGCTTGTTCATGGTCTGCCACGGCGGCCTTTATACCAGACAGCATGGCAGCTGTCACGGCATTTGTCACCTCGTACGGCCAGTTTTCATACCAGGGTTAGTAATACGACCTGTCTCATTTTCTGCGGCAGGTTCCATACCAGCTTTCGTACCTGTCCAATTACACTGAAGATTCAGAGCGTAGAGAGCTCCTTGTTGCTGCTACTTGAAACGAGTTCATGAAGAAACTTTAAAGGACGCGTCCGTCTTTACTATACGTATCCGATGTTGAAACTCTTTTATAGCGATCTAAAATTCTTCCTCGAAGACGAATAACATTAACGATAACCACTTTTATTGCAGTTAAAAAAAACGTACTAAATATTTAAGCATTACTCAATGAAAATTTAAAGCGAACGAGTTTACATGAAACCATATACTCAGCTTATTTAAACACGTATAAAGCCTTGTGAACTGGCAGCTGAAGGAAAAGTAGCATTAGACAGGCTAAAGCGCTTATTTCTGACACGAGTTCGAAAATCCAGTCGGACACTTATGTTTCTCATATGCTGAATGCGGATAATAAATTGGTATGTTAAGAAAATAATTTTAATCTGCGAAATGGTTAGATTTTTCCTGAGAATAAGGAAATGTGCTCTCCTAATTTTGTTACTTTAAATGATATTTTTTCAAATGTTAAAAATGAAACTGCATTAGATTGGCAGTGTATTTAAGTAACAATAAACAACAATAAAGCAACATTAAGATGTACTAGCTAGTGGTTTAATAGGCCTACACAATTTACTGACTAGCAGCAGTTCTAAGAGGTGCCTTTAATAGTTATTACGAACCATACGCTATAAACCCACCTAGTGCACTGTAAAAAATTTTTTCGTTAATTTTACGGGAAAGTGCAGGTAAAAATGTATCCAGAAAATGCATTAAACGCTCCGTAAAATTACGGACATATTGATTTTGAAAAACGGACTTTACATAAACTTTACAAAACTTTCCATGGATTCATAGATCCTCTTAGTTAATTTCGAAATTAGTTTTCTGCACTTCCAGTTTAAAAAAGATTAGAAAAATTCCTTTAATTTTCGTTTAGTGGATGTTCTGCTGTGTATAAAAAGATATTTTTAATGTTGAAATATTATATACTTGAGCGAAATCTGAACCTGGTTTTAAATTTACAAGTACATGACTATAACCACTCACCGAAAAATACCACATTTTATTTTTGGTATGATTCTGGTATTTATATAACCATCGCCTTACCAATTTTCTGCAACTTTTTAATGTTTGGAAGAATATGTCTTAATGACGCGAATAACCTAACTGCCACAAAACAATAATTTTCTCGTTACATAGTGAAGAAAACTTCGTGTAGACTCGGCAATGTTTGTCCTCGAAACCCGAAACTAAAATAAATACGGAGGATTCCCATATTTTGTATTTACAGAGCTCAACTCCGTTTTTCGTCTTTACATATTGCCTTTCAGTATTTTTACTGTAAATATTCGTAAACATATCCGTTAATATACGGAAATTTTTAACAGTGTTAGTACTTATTGCTGTCGTGTAAATTTAATCTTCCATGCCGGCTTGCGTAGCAGCTGGTGTACCGGCTCATGCATCCTTGTAGAAACTTGTACAATAGCAAGGATAACAGTCGGCATCGTGTAATATTGGCTTTAGGAAGCTCTGTGGTACAATGGTAAAACTGAATGATTGAATGGTATGGGGCATTAAGCGTTGCAGCAAATAAATAGTTGTCAGTTCAAGAAACATTAAAATGCTTTAGTAAAAAAAATTTGCTCTTATTTACCTTAAAAAGCATTATACCATAGTTGCGTATAACTTCTCTATTTCATATTTAGTAGGCTCTTTCTTTTGCTTCACAACTATCGCTTCTCAAACACGCTGGCATTAACATCGCTAGCGTTTGGGTGACACTGGGAGGGATATATTTCCACTCATGCAGGGTTTCCTTATTAAAGTCCCGCATACGTGAAATATGATGTTTTCGTATATTGTTGTCTAAGTATGCACAAACATGTTTCATTAGGTTCGAGACTGGGAATTAGGGTGGAGTTTTTATTATATAGGACAATTATACAGCAGCCACATTCGTGTTGCGTAAGATGTATGCATAAGACCATTATACTGGTAACATTTAAATGTATTACATCAAGATGCATGTCAAGTGTAACAAATTCTGTTTGAAGAGCCAAAAAAAACTGGTACACATTCCTAATATCGTGTAGGGCCCCCGCGAGCACGCAGAAGTGCCGCAAGACGACGTGGAATGGACTCGACTAATGTCTGAAGCTATGCAGGAGGCATTGAAATCTGCGCCAATTTGAGAAAGGGTTGCACGTCTGTCACGTTTAACGATTCTCGTCAGTCGTCGTTCGTCCCGTTCGTTCACGATCTTTTTTCAGCCGCAGCGATGTCGAAGATTTGGTGTTTTACCGGATTCCCGATATTCACGATACATTCGCGGAAATGGTCGTACGCGAAAATCCAAATGTTATCGCTACCTCGGAGATGCTATGTCCCATCTCTCGTGCGCCGACTATAACGCCACGTTTAAACTCACTTAAATCTTGTTAACCTGCCATTGTAGCAGCAGTAACCGATCTAGCTGCCGACCGCATCGCGTTACTCTCATTGGTTCCCTACCTGTGTTATTTGCATGCGCACGCCTATACCAGTTTTTTTTTGGCTCTCCAATGTATTTATATTATTCCAATCGTCCTTCTTCAAACGCAAGTTCACCAACACCACGTGCACTCTTGCACTCCTACACCATAATGGAACCCCCCACCACACTTGAAGATAGGACGAAGATGTTGGAGAGGCATTTCATCACTGATTTTTCTTGACACTTTTTACGGACCGCCATGGCCGAAAATTTTGAATTTACTTTCATCTGCAAATATTACGTCAGCTCAGTAACCATTGTCGTGCAGTAGATATACCTTCGCGTAGTTTGAGTCTCTTCTTTTGATTGCGTTTGCTTACGTCAACTTTCTTCCTTGGTGTTCTCGCGTTATAACTACTATCCCGACCACTTTTATCACTGTCTTCAGTCCCTCCCAATAGCGCATGCACTGGTGGAATTTCTCTAAGGAATTTGTTTCACAGTATGTCTTCCCTCTCTATGCCAATGCACTTTTGGTCGCCCACTCCTCGGTTTGTCCGTCAGCACGTTTGCACTTTTAATATCGTTTTACGATGCATTGCACAGTCGCCTAGATGGGAAGTACTAGGCAATAGTACGAGGGTACGAAAACATCTGTTACTTGTAACGGGGTGTAGGTATGAAATTTATGGGCTTCATTATGTTTTTTTTTTGTTGCAATATGTTCTAATAGGTATGTGTCTCTGCGTATTTCTCAAACCTACAATTTACTGGGCCAAATAACCACATTTGATTCATTTTGATATTTTTTTATAAAACTTCATGCGAAATGTCTGTAGAGTAAATAGAACGTCGTGGTGATTGCAAACGATTGATCGGCTCTGTATGCTATTATATTCCCAATACATAATAAATATAGACACACGCCTAACTTAATGTATCCGTACGGTGTAAATACTAAACCAGAAAAAGAAATTAAGATAAATATTTCATAAAATAAAACAATATGAATATACATTACTCAACACAAAAGTAAGCCACTTCTTTCTTTGTAAATGATGGCAGGTGATCTTTTCGCGTATGGATTACCTGTTGATATTTAATTTTCCCATTACACAATGAAACTGCTATTTTTAAGTGACATAAAGATTAGTAATATTTGTACTAATTCAACAATGAAATGTGAAAACAGTTCAAATCTGCTGTATAATCGATTTTTTTTTCTCTCAATATTTGAACAGTCAATATGCAGAAAAACAACACTTTTGTCAGTGGAAAAACCTTGCAATTCGCTGTATCAGTCCAAATTCTACTAAATATTATTTACAGTGTCGTCGGATAGAGTTTCAATTAACCAGAGAATTTTTACCAGAGTGCACTGAGACGTACAAGGGTGGTAGGAGAGAAAGGAGATAGTGAACAGGAGTTCGGTAACTGTTCGTCTGAAAGGTGCACCGACTCTACTTCCACGTTCCTCTGCAACGGTGGAACGCACGTGAATAGCAATGCCACGCAGGAATATTTCGCGCACGCTGAAAATAATTCTGTTGCTCGTTTTCACGAAAACTCGATTGCAAGCTTGGTTTTCTGCTGCCGGTGCGTTTGTTGTCCAGCTAAGTGGAAACATTTCCCATCTGCCCGATTACGGACGGCAGCGCAATCAAAGAGGACGTCCGGTTGTAAAATATTCCGCGGAATATCCGTCTCGCTCCCGCGCCACAACGCGTGTGATAAAACATGAAAATTTCACTTTGCATAAGTACTGGAAAAACAATACCGGATCGCAAAGAACTCTTTGGTGTATTAAAAAAAAAAACCGGGAATGATGAAATATGCGAAGATGAAAAGACGATGTAAAATCTCGTTCAAGCATGGTCAAGGATTAATATAATTCTCCATGCAAAATTTGTTATTAACTTATTCGCTTTTTCCAGTGGCCAAAGAGCGTTGAGTTGGTAGAACCGTAGGTGGAAGCGCACGCACTCAAATTCATATGCGTCCAATCCTCTTCATAAATACATCTGCTACTCTTTGTCCAGAATTTTATGTTCATTTTTCTGTACTCTCAGACTCAAGCTTTGTTCACGTTAGATCTGAAATCGTAATGTTACGCGCAGCTTCGTCAAAAGCCTGACGTGTCCACATCTGGTTGCTATATTAAATTTAGCTCTTTTAATACTCGAATGACACGNGCGAAGTAGCCACAGTTTACCCTCGTTGCGCGTGCAGATGATAGCAAGTCTGTTTGGAGAGCGAGCAACGGTTTTTGAAATGCTGACGTGACCAGATGAAGTACTGCAAGTTTTGCAGATAGGAGGGTCTGATTAAAACGAAGGGAGCCATAACGGATCATCTCAACTCCGTAGTATACGCCAGCTGTTCTCCTCCGTGAGAAATTACTCGCACGCACTCCCCGCCTTTTCCTTGCATGGCAAACATATACGCAAGTAATTCACAGCAACAGCAATGTGTCGGCTTCAGCATCCCTTACAAATAACCCTCGCACTTTACTGGATATACTTAGACTAACGTGTATCCTGTGTTATATAAATCGTGTTTTTAAGGGTGGCGAGGGGAGGAGAGTGAAA
>NQII01020427.1:0-11512 GCA_002778355.1 Clitarchus hookeri
GAACATCCAACACGGCATCGAGCTCTGGCAGTGACACCTGCCAATATGGAGGATGGCACCGACCAATATGGCCGCTGGCCACGCCTACCAATATGGTGGACAACTCCTACCTCCTAATGCATGATGCATGTCCCAAAACCAATATTTGTACCNGGCCACGCCTACCAATATGGTGGACAACTCCTACCTCCTAATGCATGATGCATGTCCCAAAACCAATATTTGTACCCTACTATTTTCACATACTGTAAACTTGTACAAATATAACTGTCATGCGTAATAACCTTCTTTTTCCGGCAAATTAAAGAAAAAAATTACAAATACCATAGCTAAGCACTAAGTTTTTGACACAAAGACTCATTGTCTGTAGGCTTCTAATAACTTTAAAGTTTTAACTTCAAAATAGACTTTTCAACTTTATTCTATGACCCAGAAAACATTTCGTACGGCCAGAACTAGTTGATCAATTATCAGTGAATGAATGACCTTCCGAAATCTATCTTAAAGTCATCGCTCAAAATTTCTCGAAAATATCCATAGTTAAGCTGCAGTTTTTCACCAGGATATCCATTGCACCATAAATCCCTGCCACTTAAATCACTGCTTAGATATTGACGCACGGAGTTTTTGCTTCGACAGTAATGCCTTCGATTTTACGTGCATTTTTTATGAAACCATTTTCATCTACATGGTAAACCTCAAACCTCTTTACTTGGGGAATACTTTCTCGCATTTACAGCAGTGTAACACGTTATGCAATGAACTTCTTTCAAAGTCTCTGAACGCTCTTTCTATGTTCACTCAAAATATCTAAGAAAGCAGCATGACATANGCAATGAACTTCTTTCAAAGTCTCTGAACGCTCTTTCTATGTTCACTCAAAATATCTAAGAAAGCAGCATGACATATTTTGATTTTTTCAGCAATGCCTTCTTGAAATGTTATTTTAAAAATAAATTTTGATTCAAATCTACCGTGTGGCAAACTAGACATTTTGCCTGAGAATACTTTANAAATGTTATTTTAAAAATAAATTTTGATTCAAATCTACCGTGTGGCAAACTAGACATTTTGCCTGAGAATACTTTAAATATATTGAAGGATGAAATTTTTCTTCCAAATTACGTTTGTTCTTTTTATAATTTTGCTCTGATGAATTTTTCCCATTGCCAGTATTATAATTTCATTGTCATGGAAGCTGGTCTTTTCAGTGAATATACAAGTCGAAATTTCTTGAAAGACTTTGGGCCATGTCTGGAACAGAACAGTGCAACGTTTAGGAGCATATTCAAATATCAAAATAATAACGAAATTGAAGAAAATATGAACACTTGTAATTTGTACATGATATGAAAATTACCACTTTGCAACTGAATTATTTTTAAAACCTAACATAATGCCAGTTCGTCTTTTTGAAGTAATACATTTTTCACTTGGTAAGTAGTCAATGCCAAATTTTGCATTAATTTTATTTTAGTATTACCTACATGAATCATACATTTAAATAAATTAAAACTAAATGCTTTATATAATCATAAACACACAGTCCGAGTACTTGAGAATTCACCGACGGATAAAGCAAGTTATAAATGTTCCCGTGCGCATGCTCCGGCAGCAGACGCCGCTAGAGAGACTTACGAACAAGTTTCATTATATAATTTTTTTACGGATGCGAGCGAATTGATAAAGGTATGAAAAGTAATTTTATTCCACAGAAAAGTCACACTTAAAAACGTTCAAGAATAATTTAGTTAATAATATACTGTAGCTTTTCAACATACAAAACATATCTTATATTTTCGACAGTGTTTGCGTCCGCTTAAATATGCGAATCATTTCCATTGAAAATAATCTCAGTGAGTTTAACCTTCTTTAATGTCATCGCTCAATCAGATTATTAAATTGTTATTAATTTTATTGTACATTGCCATTTTGGTACAAAAATTTGTCTGTCGATGTTGTGGTGCACTTATACTAGATCCACTGACATTTTAGGCCTGTTCAACCTGTCGATACGTCGATTTAATCGGACTCGGCAAAAACGGTAGTTTCCCAACTTCCGGTGGTGAATACGTAGATGAGTTTCCGTAAACGCGGAGTCAATGCTGTTGGGATTTTTTCAACTTGTTGTCAATAATAATTTATAACATTAAGCATAACATAAAATTCTTAAAAATATATAAAATACCTAGTGCTTATTATAACTAAAAAATCTAACATCCCTCTAAAATAAATATAATTAATATTGGAATAATTATTATTATCATCCGGTATTGAAATATATGGTTTTGTAACTCGAAAAAAGGGGAAAAAATATTTTTGTAAGGATATAAAAATTTTTGCAAATGTAAACACTGACCTGTGATTGTAAAAGGTTTACCATCGGCATAAATAATACATAAATATAAGGTTTTGAAATTGCATGCCTTTCTATTTCGAGATTTTTTGTGGCGAATAACGAGGTTTGCCATTTCTAAAATGCTCAAATTTGTAGGCAAAGATAAAAATTCCAGTAGTATAAAAAAATTACAATTTTTGGGGGATGTAGCAGGTTGAGTGTATCGGATACTAGAGTAAAAAAATATATTTTATATAACACATATCCGTAGCTTAACATGGCAGAATTACACAAAGGAGATTTGCATTGATTTACAGAGGAGTTAACCAATTTAAGGAAATTATTTACAAAACTTTGAACTTATTTATACATAATGAAGAGTATTTTTACTTTTATAAAAACAATTTGGAGACGTGTTAACCATAATTTTTGAAAACTGAAAAATATAAAAATATTTATATACTTTGAAGTATTCACTTTTTATAAATGTTACAACAAACGTTCATTTTCTTACTATGCCAGTGGTACAATTTTTTTTCAACATCTTCCTTGAAGATAATAATAAATAATTTTTGCAGTTTTTAAACATAGGCAGCGAAAACCTTTGAAACCAATTTAAAATTTACTTTTTCCTTTTCAATAAATACCTTAGGTGACTTTTTGGACAAACGGAATTCTCAGACCATGAAATGCACCTGTCATTTGGAAGAATATTTTATGAACTCGGAGGTTCTAGAAGTATGTTACTTAATTTTAATATTGGCGCCAATATACTTTTTTCTATGGCGATATAACTGCCAAACTTGTAATTGTGTACGATAGGAGAGGTTCACAAAATAAGTGTTACGAATTCGCAAGTGTTGCTACTCTTACTATGCAGTGAGTGGTAACATACTAATTAAATTTCAGCAAACGCTTTCTCAGAGATTGAACTCAATGAATGAAGCAGTTTAGAAGCAGCCCCACCTTTCATTGATGTTGATGATGGCGGCAAGCGAACAGCTGCGAAGCCAGGAATGGGCGCACTGACGGTCGTAATCGCGTCCCTGCTGGCTGCAGGCCAGTAAACCCGCGCCACCACATGCGTTCCCGCCGAGGACGCAAGTCTGCCGGCACGTCTGCCTCATCCCCACAACACTTCCTCGTTCGCCCACTCGTGCCGGGCTGTGGCAGGGACGCTGCGTGACGTCACACAGAACAACAGCCGCCTCCCGCTCGCGTGGCGTAGTGATACTTGAACGTGTCACGAGGTCACGGCACTCACAATGGCCGGCTGCATTGGAGAATAGTTTTCCTATCCGCATTTCTCACACGTGTCGATAAAGCATATTAACCGTTGCAACTCTAGAAAAATTAGATAAAGATCCCGTTTAGTACCGACCCATGAAAGAAAATAAATAAATTATTATTATTACTATTCAGTAGTTTATTCAACCACTCCGCTGTTTTGATGCGTCCATTGTCGTAATAGGTAAAATTTCAAGAGTTGGCAATACGCCACGCGGTGACTTCAAATTCGTGTAATGTCGCTACCCTGAATTTCTTTTAGTATGTACAAATGTATTTTGAAATAAGATATTTTTTTTAAAGAATTGTTATGTAACTACGTAGGTTAATACATCTTTTTTAACATTAAGGAAGATTAGCACCGGTCCCTTGTTTCATTACGTAATGACAAACATCAACTCAATGCGAATTTCTAAAATTAAGTTAACAGTAATCTAGAAATGTGAAGAAAATATTTAATTTATTTCTAGTTTGAAGTTAGAATTACCCGCTATAGCGGACTTTAGTTTTCTATGAATTACTTGCCGAACAGGTAAAAATCAAGAATAAAAAAATGGCGTTATTATGGATGACAGCGTAAAAAGTATCATCCAACTTGCGTCTGACTCTTTAGTGGAACTTCAAGCATCCTATATTAGACTAAGTAAGGTCTACTCTTCTGTACATACCACTGCTTGGTAAACTAAAATAAACTACCATATAAAAAGTTCTTTAGTGGCATATCTGGTGTGTAATGTAAGAGACAAGAAACCCAGTAAAATACCGTATTTCCGTTAGTGTGAATGATTCCACTCACATTGTTTCAAAAAATGAAACGCTTACTAGATGGAAGTCCCTTATGTCAGTTTCGATCACCGCGCTCCACGACGCGGGTCGCTTGCTTAATATCACGAGAGAATACTTTCTGGCAGGGAGAGATTACCGTTCGTGATAAAATTTCTGAATGTCCAAGTACGATTTGTGAGAAATTTAAAGCTAATTTTTTTTTACCAGTCAAGATTTGGTTTTGATTATGAATCGTGTCAGAGATAATGCTCAAACCATCGTCTGGCATCTTCAGCGCCCTGGAAATCACAGTGGCCGATGGCAAGTTCATTCGAGTACTGCGATAATACCGACACCAATTGACGTTTCAATCCTGCTTCCTCAATTCCTTTAAAACATTTTATTGCCACCATTAATCATCAATCTTTAACTATTTGAAATCAAACCTGTATTAAGAGAAGTGGAACAAGTTTCTGTGTTTTTTTTTCGATTTGTTTCAAAACAATAATTTCTGATTTAAAATACAAGGATATAACGATGAAAGCACGGAACATATGTGACTTATCATTTCTGCAGCTTGCTGTAGTGCCATTAACAGACTATTTTTAAAAATCTAACCCCAGAATGGGAAACATTGCAAATTTAATTCACGGTCAAGGAATACATTGGAAAGCATAACTTAGGTTCTTATATTTTCTCATTCGATATCCTAACGTCCCTTGTTAAGGCTGTTCACGGTACGAGAAAATTTTTTAAAACAACCTTTGGAAATATCACTGACCATACTACATGTACGCTACAGTATTATACACTTTCATGCAGGTTCCCAGTTAAGTTGCAGCAAATTAATAAAAATAGTTCCAAAACTTGGAGTTTTATTACGAGTGTAATGTTTAAATTAATAGCCATTGAAATTAGCGCGTGTTGTTTTATACAAATCTGAGTATGAATAATAAATAAAATGTAAAGAAACATTCCTAACAATTNATGAGTATGGATAATAAATAAAATGTAAATAAACATTCCTAACAATTTCAGGATTTCCCTGAGATGGCGCATGAATAAAGCGACTAGGCCCGTGGCAACGTTGATTTTGTAAAATGGCGGAACGAAACAAAATGAGAATAAAAGTAGACCCTGAGCAGGGTTTCCAAAAATGCTCAACTAACCGTGAACTGCCTACACACCTCAACATCGCCCTGGACCAACTGACTCATAATCATGCGTCAATCGAATCTCTGTGTAACTGTCAGAAAAATACTCAAATTGCAGTAGAAAATATTCCTACTGCAGGTGTATAACACCGAAATGAATTAATATCAGTAGCTGCCCTCTTAATAGTTGCATATTTAATGGGGCGACAAGACAGAAAATGGCTTTAATTTATAATCTTTTCAAAGTTGGTACCAAAAGTGCTCAGCCGCGAACAAGTTAAGCAACGTCGCTAGGCGGAATATTAATACTATTTAAAAGAAATGGAGAAATTTAACTATCGCGGATGGAACAAAAGTTCCTGCAAACCACAGATGCAATGCATTTTTCTGTATAGCTACTGCTTTTAGACTATAGTTACTTAATTTTTTCAAACTATAATTTTATGTGCTATGAAATATTTTTCACCACTTTTAATGTCACTACTTCAATTGAAACCTTCACATACGACGTTTATACAGTCGATACTTATTATTACCGGTTTTAATAAACATTTCTACTGCAGTTGAAACTCGCCAACTGCGTTAAGAGAGTACATGAACTTTATTTGACGTTAATTGCTGCGTGATCAAAAATGTAAAACGTAAAATATAACCATGTATCTGACTATGAGCACAACGCAAATCAAAAACGATTGAAACTCCTTCTCAGAGCATCAATTTTTAAGATAGGTGTTTCAAACAAATATTATTCTGCATAACATTACTAAAGGAATACTGGCGCATTAATCAATCTATTAAATTGTCATGTTATATTATATATATATTCATTTTAACATTAAAATTTACATTATAGAAAACTGATCAATGAATAAAATTTGTTAGGGATAGTGGAGAGATTTGGGTGTTGGTTATGGTGAAGCGAGGTGAGGTTGGACAGCGACAGAATGCAAGGGATAAGGGAATGTAGATCCCCACGACAAAACCCGACGACAGCGGCATCGTTCGGCTCGATTCGCACGCCGAGTTCGCCTTGGCCGGTGGCCGGAGGCGAGTAGCCTGACCACTACGCCACCGCATCCCCTAAATGTTTTTGTAAATCCCTTTAACGTAGCAGTATTCTCTGAGAAAGTCGCGTTGAATATATTTTTGTTTGAAAGAGTTATCTTCAAAACTAATGCATTGAGAAGTGATTTCTTTAACACGAATTCCTCACGTATACTCCTTGGCTGCAGGCTTGGGAAACAGAGCCCTTAAGGCCCCCCGCCTACGTGGCGCTTGAACTGCGTTACATAGTGTTTGAAATGCTCGTTTTTCTACGAAAATATTTTACTTGTGTGCAATGTGCCGTTATACGAAAAGAATACACACGTCAGATGGGGGCTGTGGATTTCATTCAAGACGTCAAGCAGATTAAAAATCCCATTCTGAGTACTCCAAAATTGCTAAAAACGGTTTATTAAAAACGTTGAATCTCAGAATATATGCTTCAGCTACATACAAAACTACTAAAGGGACATGCACTTAACCTTACTACAGATTTCCCACCAATAAAATAATAGAGTCACCACTGAAAGTCCCATAGGTACACGCAGTGTGATGAGAAAACTGCGCACCAGTTCAGAGCCTTGCACTTAGTGGCGATGATGCCAGACAAGTCAAATCATTTAAGAATTATATAAAATTCCTACCAGGGGAGACTACTTCTAGCCTCCCTGGTACNATGCCAGACAAGTCAAATCATTTAAGAATTATATAAAATTCCTACCAGGGGAGACTACTTCTAGCCTCCCTGGTACAACGTCAAAAAATTAAATATGGCTCGTCCTCTTGGCCGTAATATTACAAAACGTAACAGTTTATAACAATTAAATTTGAAAATCAGTGAAGCGCGCACCAGAATTAGTTTTGCCAGCTATTGGTTGCTATAGCAACATAAAGAAATGTGGCCAACTTCTTTCAAAAAGATGAACATTATCTTGTAAAATAATTCACATGAAAAAATTACTCAATACTTAAAAACAATAGAAACTACATATTTAATATCCAAAATAAAATTACTAATACAAATAAAATATTACTTAGATAACACTTCAGCGNAATAGAAACTACATATTTAATATCCAAAATAAAATTACTAATACAAATAAAATATTACTTAGATAACACTTCAGCGTGTCGAAACAAGCATTAACCACTTATTAAAAATTATTGTCCATGATCTTAATTCCGACGAAGCAAACAGTAATAAAAATGTAATACATTTCCATATGTTACAGTGTAGTCAGTGAAAGTTTATGGAATTCTTCGGTGGCAGCCCACTTTCACATGCTTAAAATACAATTCATTCTGTTTACGGTGAATTCGACTTCTTCAAGTTATCTATTACTAAAAAGTCTTACTTATTTTCCAGTTACAGATGCTAAAAAAAGACTGCACATTTGTATTTTGTATCACTGATTCAAGTCACAGATTCAGATTTAGAATATACACTTTAAATTTGCCTTTATATAACGTGTACGTATTCTAGTTTGCGATATATAATAATCTACATTAGGAAATTTCTGCATTGTTGTTGTAACGATTTAAGTTTTTTTTTTGCTTAAAATTTATTTAAAGAGGATAAATTAATAAAAATGAACCAAGAAAATATCTGTTGGGGAAAANTTTTTTTTTTGCTTAAAATTTATTTAAAGAGGATAAATTAATAAAAATGAACCAAGAAAATATCTGTTGGGGAAAAATTTATTCTTATGAGAAAATAAATCGGAGAAATTTAATTTGCTGAAAGGTACCAGCACGATTAATCAAACTAACGATTAATGTAGTTGTGTGTAATAAATTGGCATGTAAGCTCGTTAAATGCCTTTCAATTAATTTTTACCAGTAATCAGTTTTGATAACTGTATTGTAATGCATAACCTAAGAGTGGCTTTATTCTGCAGTCTCAAATAATTAGCTGCTCTTTTCGCTGCTGCAATATTCAATATTTCATATTTTACGACTTAAACAATGTCCACAGAAGTTAACCATTTGTAATACATTTTGCTCAGTTTGCATGGAAGAAAATATCTCGTTTTTCTGGAAGGCCTACTTCAAACGTTATGTAACATTTATCAGAGTAAGGCTGTTGAACAGTACTTGGTGGTTGTGCAAGATAAGGCGTCAGTCACACGCAGAGAGAAGCCGGGCGAGTAATGCTTATCGCCAAGTTTACAAACGTTGCGTAAGAAAGCGAAATGTTAGAAAAACACGTTAATCTCAGAAATCCCTTAGTCATAAGCTCTTCTGCACATAAGCAAACATTAAGCCCTGTTGCACCTCTAGTAACTAAACATGATAAAATATTTGTATTCGTAGCTTTCTTATTTACCGAGTATAACCAAACACATAGAGATTGCAATTTTTTTTTAACTTCTGTTGTTGGCTTGCGCTCATACAATCAATAAAATAAAATATACTTAAATAATACAAGTTATGAAATTCTTAGAGTAATTGTATGACACACTTCATATTTTTGTAATTCTTATATTATGCTTGTTAATTCAAACTTAGAGTGTACACTCATTTTTGTAGTTCAAGGGAAAGTTATAATATGAAGGACTGCACTTCCTAAGTAATAAAATAAAGTAAAAAAAAATATTATGGGATACATTCGTGACGTGAAGCAATGTGTAAGTGATCTGGCCAGTAGCCGTGACAGGAGTCACGGCTACTGAGACTTTCGCGAACGATCGCACACGTTACTTCATAACTTGTACGCTCGGCTACTGCGTGAATGTCTGCGCCTTATCATTCGAAACTATCTACGACACGAAGCACAGAACCTTCTCAGGACGAGTGGCCACACCTTCCCAACACGCTCCTGCGAAGTGAATGCCTTTGAAATGATGCCCATCGCTTCTGTTGAGAATATTACGTAAATTGATTTACAGCATGTGAGGTACGGGTTTCAAAAATAATATACCTCCGAAAGGTTTGTAGGTACATTCTTGTTGCTTCACTCGATAAAAATATACAGCTTCCATTAGCTATACAGCAGGGAGACTCCACCAAGATGCAATTCTAACTGGCGTTTGAAATGTATCGCCACATCCCCCCACCCCTCAACATAATAAAATACTACCAAAGTCATTTGTAAGCGTACATTCAAACACATATATTTTCGGTAATTTTACATTGAAATATATAATTTGCGGAAAAAATAACTCTTAAATCACGAGGTAATATATCAGTGAAGAGAAAGTACTACTTATTTCAAATTCGTTCATACAGAAATTAAAATTCAATTATTGGAATACGCTAGCTGTTTTCATATAATCATACTATGCTAGAAGCCAATATTTTAGAATCCGAATGGGGATTGTTGTACTAAATGGTGACAAAGATTACAGGATGCTGTAACAATAAAGCATTAATATTTTGTGGAAAATTCTAGTCCTTTACATATATATAAGAACTTATATTGTAGAACTGTAAAATACTTTTAAGGAAAACTAAAATTGTGCATTGCATGTAAATTTATATACCTACCGAGAAAAATAGTAAGATAAGTAATAAAATCCCGCGTACGTTATATGTGCATAAACATAAAGCATATGCTTGTAATATAACTGAGAGGCGTAGTAAATATACATGCACACATTGTGTGTAAATTTGAATTGTTTAGCATTGAAAATGTGGTGTGTTATTTACACAGTGAGTATGTTATTTTACTTTGTCTTACTGAAGAAAGAGACAAACACTTGTGGAGAGACTAAAATAACACTGTCTATGTAGATTTTCTTGCCGTACGGAAATATACATAGACGACTTAGCTTTGAGGATGATTTGCTTGAGGCAGATTAATAAATTCAATAACATTTGTATTTGAAGAAATACATGGACGTTGGTAAATACTCTCCTACTACACACATTTCGTTAATATTACACTACATGTTTTTACAGTGCCGCTTTGAACGACTACTTTTAGTTATCTGCGACTGGAAAATTTTTAAAACATGCAGAAAATTGTACAGATGAGTTCATTTATCATGAACACAGAATCCCAAATAAATGATGCGGTTTGTGCTTGAGAAACAAAGTTTTAATGAAGCACGAGTGTGCATACATTCTCAGAGACATGTGTATAATTTGTGCAAGAATCATTCAGAAATAATAAAAGGATATTACAAAAAAAATCTCATATGCCAAACTGAGTAATAACGAAAATTTCTTTTTCTCAGCAACACACTTGTGTGAACTTCACAAAAAAATTTTTATTTGGGAATTTTCCAAAAAAATGCAAATAATTTTTTCGTTTTGTCCTGACGTAACAAAAAAAGTCTTTATTTTGGTTATTGTAAATTGTACACTGCGCACAAAACATTTCAATAATAATTTTTGTAAATTTTTTTACATTTGTAGGAGTTAAGAAGCGATGACTTGATTTATTGATGACGTTATGCCAGTGTCGACCCTAACGTTCCTTAACTTCTGATTCTCAAACTGAAGACCAGGTCTAGTTAGATGGGCATTTCAAATCATTACTAGTCACAATGAATTTCTGAGATATATAATTTCATGTTGCTTGTGTTTAAATGTATCGATCAAACTTTGGTAAGAAGTTACTTCACTGCAGCTAATAGGTGCTAATAATAAGACAGATGTCGTTCCATTACTTAATATGAAAAATAATAATTTCAAGTAGGCGTATTTTGCCGGAAAACTGAGCTGTACCAAAAGAGAACAAATAAGTATAAGTAGATTTGAACATAATAAATTTATACGAGAACNATGCTTGTAATATAACTGAGAGGCGTAGTAAATATACATGCACACATTGTGTGTAAATTTGAATTGTTTAGCATTGAAAATGTGGTGTGTTATTTACACAGTGAGTATGTTATTTTACTTTGTCTTACTGAAGAAAGAGACAAACACTTGTGGAGAGACTAAAATAACACTGTCTATGTAGATTTTCTTGCCGTAC
>NQII01020429.1:0-11038 GCA_002778355.1 Clitarchus hookeri
GCCCAACATACAATACCACCCAACATATCATACCACCCAACATATCATACCACTTAACATATCATATCACCCAACGTATCATACCACCAAACATTACATACACCCACAATTTCATATCACCCATCATACCACCCAATATACCACCCACCATACTATACCATCCAACATACTATACCACCCAACATATCATACCACCCAACATACCATACCACCCAACATACCATACCACCCAACATACCATACCACCCAACATACCATACCACTTAACATACAATACCACCCTCCATACCATTCCACCTTACATACCATACCACCCAACATACCATATCACCCAACATACCATTCCACCCAACATACCATTACACCCAACATTCCATACCTCTTAACATACCATACCACCCAATATACCCCTTACCTAACATATCCACCAGCAAACCAAAACATATATCACTACAAATTAACGATAACAACCACACACCAGTCATACCATACCCTGCCATATTACACACCTGTAATTCGAGTATAGCAAGCAATTCAGACCAGCGCATAAAACGTTTATATATACTGGCCATACAATATAATCTTCCGACCAACACCAGACGAAAATTACTCACTTTCCCACCAACATATTACAAAAAGCATAATGGTTATGCCCAAAAAATACGTCTCGCCATTCTGCCTTTTCTAATGAATTACACCTACTAAAATATACCATTTTGAACATAACTCCATCATGTCTATCATAACATCATAACCAGCAGACACCAGCCAAATATACTTAAAATCTCTGACCCAAAATAACATACAACAGAACACGCTTACCATTGTGACGGTTATAGCTGACGTGCAAATAGGACTGCTTCTCTGTTTCCTCAGAATGATGATGTTCGATTTTCAAGTAAAGGAAACCCCCACCACCTCCTTGATGGTGTGCCAGCAAAGGGCTATATAATCCTTAAACATACATTGGGTTTTAATAGAAAAAGAGAAGATTACAAAACTCTGATATATCTTCCCTTTTTTTTAAATACAAAATTCCAATTTCCAATATGGGAATATAAAATAAATGGATACACTTTAATAAAATCCTATGACTTTAAACACCATACTATGACATAATAATAATTTATTTCATAAAAATAATTAAAAATAGAAATGCATATATTTTTATTACTATGCAATACAACAACCCCTACCCACCATTTGAAACACAGGAACAGCAATTCCTTCCTAACAAAGCCCCTGGCCTGTCTCCCAGAGCAGGGAGAACACAAGCCTTTTATACAATTTTGTCGTCGTCTTCTCGAACATTTTCCGATGTTCATGGAGCGGAAACGCCCCCTGGTAGTGTCAGCTGGTAGGCGTCATGTTATTTAGGAGACGCTTAGAAGAGGGAAAGGGAAGCAGGCGAAGATAAGAAAAGTTATTGCGCTGTCACCTCCTTTTCCCTTCGTCTTCCTCTACTGCACTCTTCCCTTTTGCTGTAGCCTGTCTGTGCATTCCTTTGTCCAATTTTTTTTTTAGGTGGGTCGTTTTTCCTTTCTTATGTCTGTAAGCCGCCTGTACACTATGATTGCGGCGCTGCTAGTGTTTGTTTTTCCTTATACTCACACACGATTTGTTTGTACCGAAGGNTCGAAGGAAAAACAAATCCCGGTGGTGTTTTTCCTAGTGCAGTGTACTTCCCAGGTCCCAAGCCCGGGAGCTGACTGCATGGTTGTGCCATGCAGATGGGTAATTGTGAGGGCAACACTGCG
Source organism: Clitarchus hookeri (assembly GCA_002778355.1). Classification (NCBI taxonomy): domain Eukaryota; kingdom Metazoa; phylum Arthropoda; class Insecta; order Phasmatodea; family Phasmatidae; genus Clitarchus; species Clitarchus hookeri. The sequence continues at coordinate 1,758 of NQII01020429.1, forward strand.
GGGGTGGTGATGAGAGCGACCAAGCTGCTGTGAATGTGACTAACTAATATTCTACTTGTTGTTACATAACGAAGCTGTTTCCCGCACGCGCGCGAGTGCTGTCCATGTCCCGGTCCACATGCAGTGTATAGTCTGCTTCGCCTTAGGTTGACGTCGAGGNGCAGCTGTGGTGGTGTGTGGTAGGGCGTGGGGGACACACTGGGCAGACTGCATGGGGAAAGCCACGCATGTGAGGTGAGCCTGGCATCCTGGCAATGAATTGAGGGGAGGGGGAGGCATGGAGACAACCTCCACCCACCTGGAATGAGAGAGCGTGAAGTGGGGACAAGGAAGGAATGACTTTGAGAAAACAGGAATTTAAGAGCATGGAGTAGGGACCAAGATGGGCGTCTTTGGTCAGGAGAGATAGCAAAGACAAAACCAAGTGCATGAGTTGAACCTGGTGCCCTGGTGGGCATTTGGGGAGATAGCATGGTGACAACCTCCCCCCAATTGAAATGCAAGAGCAAGAAGTGGGAACAAGGAAGGAATGAATCTGAGAAGAAGGGAATGCAAGTGAATCAAGTAGAGACATAGTCGTTGTTGGCCAGCAATGCAAGAGTATGAAATGGGGAACCAAAGCACCCTGATAACTCTGAGAAAACAACCACCAAACAATATATAAGAGCATGAAGTTGGAACGCGCAATATGGTCGTCATTGGCCAGGAATAACAAATGCAAGAGCATGAAGTGAGGACATAAAATAAATGAGACAGTAAGAAAATTGGGAGGACTCTGAGAAAACCAGCCGAATAGAACGCAAGTTCTTGGGAAAACCTTACACATAGAATGCAACAATGTTAAGTGGGGACGAAGAAGGAATGGCAAAATCAGGAGGACTCTGAGAAAACCACCTAAATTGAATACAAGAGCATGAAGTATGGATCAATATGGCCGCCATTGGATGGTAATGACTGAGTAGGAGGGGAAATTGAAAATGGCAGACGTCTGGGAGAAAGTACAGAGCAGGAGGTTGCCATATGACATCATACAAGATGGCCACAGCTCGTCCCTTGTCTCCAGCCAGCAGCCAGTTGACTCCGAAGACCCATTTTCGTAATACTCATACTCACGCAAAATATCGATATAGACGCCAATTTGATAACAAGTGCCTGACTCACGAAATACATATAACATTAAATTCCCTTCTGTAGTGCTACATTAAGGCTATGAGAATTGTGGTGATATTTGTTGGATATTTCAGAAATATGATGTAAAAAATTCATTGGTAATTAGATGATATATATCAAGATGGTGGACTGAAGATACTTTTAATGTACACTTTAAATGGTTTGCAATATAAACCGCCAGCATACAAAGTTTAGTTGGAATTCATTACTTGGTTTCAATGATTTAGCATACCAAGATAAAATGGCTCTATGGTCGCAATTTTTAAAATATATGCCTGACCTACTTAAAACACGCTAGTTTACATGAACTTTTACACTACTTCTTGTCTACCAAATTTGGAAGTGTGATAGTTACAGGCGTCACTTGGATATTGTTATTTTGTAATTTGCCCTACGAGTATTTTGTAATATAAGAAACACGAATTAGAAACTCTCTGTATTTGTATATATATAAGTGGCTGTGTGCTCTTACAGGGGCCTGTAGCTTGCGCGCACGCGCAGTAACTACCATTGCATCGTAGAGGAGCTGCACTGCGAGATGCTCGTCAGCTGTTTGTATCGGGTTTTCTGGGGTAACTAGGTGGGCTCCTTAATGTAGATGTGGTGGGAAACCTCCGCAACTACGAATATGTATGGTGCAGAGGGTTGGGAAGGGGCTAGTCTTTTCTTAACCCTCTGTATGACAAACTTGTTAGGGGTTTAAGTGCCTCAACTACCCTGCTCTGAGTTTCAGCAGTGATGAAAAGCAGCGGAGGCATTAGCTGTTTAAGACGGACATTGTGTGCGGACGGTGGTGATTTGTACCGTCTATGTTAACGATGAATGTTATTGTTAACGATTGTAAATATGTCCCTAGAAAACTTGGAAAAACCAGGAAGGTTAAAAGAGTATCTGCTGATAAAGATGGGTACCACGCTCCTGTTAAAGTTGGTATATGTACTTTCTGGGTGGAGACTATGCTCGATCATACCTACCTAATGGCTTCAAAGTTGCGTGTTTGGTTGTAAAATGNATCGATCATACCTACCTAATGGCTTCAAAGTTGCGTGTTTGGTTGTAAAATGTCTATGCCGTACTTTCTTGACGGTAAAATGGAGCGCTGTTGCGGCGGATTGAGGAAGTGTTGGTGACCACGCAAAGTACTAGCGCTGCGTTTTATCAAGATGCTGAGTGTCCATAAATTTGACTCTACGCAGCTGGAACTGTGTGTACAGTCTTCTTTCAAGTTCTTAGTGTTGGATTGTCATTATTTTGTAAGTGGTTGAAGAGTAGTGAACTGTATGGCTCGTCGATATGTTGAAAGTTAATAGACGCAAATACGATGGCTGTCGTTTGTTACTACAGGAACTTGTTGACATTAGATTTTGGTTGTAAGGATGACAGCAGAGTATGCATCATTGAATTCTTTTTACCAAATTATTTAGGATGCATTTTTAAGCTCTTTAGTGGCATAATTTTCACCCAGGTCCGGTGGTTAATAGAATAAAAGCGAAAGTAATCTAAATATATAAATGAATTTTGTATTTATGTGTATTAAGAGGAATATATTGCGAGATACGCGCAAGACTGTATGCCCAATTTGATAAAAATTGTTTTCGTATAATTTTATTATTTTTGATGGTATGTTTTAGTATATATCATACTTAAATTAGAATAAGAGGTTTGTTTTAAACTTAAATGGCGTAATATATATTCATAGGCGCAACCAAAATTTAAAAATATTTTACTAGGAATTTCCCAGTGCCCGAAATAAAAATAAATTGTGTAATCCCTAATAATAGTAATTCTTCATTCCTTTTTTATTCAGTTAAAATGTGTTACAGTAGGAATTAGTACTTTCTTTTCCCTATATATGATACAAAAACTTCACTGTCATGTGACGATGTCGTACAAAATGGAGGAAAAAAGTGGTTTCGTGTAGGCATATGTGACGATTAAAATAATTGCTTTCAGCATACAAAGTTTGGTCGAAATTGGCCAAATGGTTTGGTAGACATACCAAATTAACCAGAAATATTTGAGTGGCCACCATTTGGAATATAAGTGCCTAATAAATTAAAATTGTATAAATTTAAATGGCCTCCCATAGCATTAATTACTTGCCAAATTTGGCTACAACTTTTTAGTGGTCTCTGAGTTATAACATAAGAGATTTATTTTTAATGTGGTACTATCTTCCAAATTTGTTGACCAACAGCACTACCCATTTCTGAAATCAATGCATACATTACGAACTGTCGACATTCAAAATTTGGTTTACATCGATTTAATAGATCCTGAGATATAACATTTCGCCCAAAAATATCAAAACTGCCATCATTTTGAAAGTAAGTACACAGAGTAGTCGGAATTTCTTTAAAATCAGATGATCTTACTAAGTATTATTAGTGGACCGAGTTTGGTAAACCTCTGAACTGCACTCTAGGCCTTGATCTCCCATCTCTACAACTTAAGAGAGAATTAAATATTTTTTAAACAAAACAGGAGCCAATATTGTTAAATCACTCTGGCCATTTTGTTATATTTTTTTGTTATTGTGTAGTCTAATTTTTCCCACCAAAAACTGAATAGTTTTAACTAATTCGTAAAAAACAATCATTATATTTATGCAATTAATTAAATAAAATTATACCAGAAGGCTGTTTATAATACGACATTTATAATACATAATTAGAATACCAAATTTTACATTTCACAACACCATTCACTGATGATAAACTATCGTTTATTACTGAACACAACAAACGTGACTAATAGTGAAGTGATGTTGGCATTGTCTAAAAGCCTAGGCTAATAGAGGATAATGTGTTTGACGAGGTAAAGGAAAATGAGGAATTGCCTTCCCAAACTAAAATGTTTGTGCACAAAATGATTAAAATTATGTTTATGTTATCCAACTCTGTATTCCATAAATGCAATGTTTCTAAATAAAATCTTCTGACATTTGAATAGGTGCATTAAAAAAAATTTCAAAAAACGTTGACCTGAGTTTGGCGCACTCTTACAAGCTGTCACCCTGGGCAGTCGCCTGATCATTATGTATAGATGGAACAATCAAGTGCACTGTGCCAGGTAGTGGCGGGCGCTCTGCAAGTATTCATGTATATTGTTTGCCGCCTTTGCCACGGGGGGCGAGAGGGGGTGAGCGCCCTGCGTCAGAGGAACGTTCGCACTCTTTCTCTCGCTGTCAGTTGCCCGAGTGCGCCGACGAGTTTACACGTGGTCGTATTGTTTTTGGACTTCGCTCCGAGCGACCATCAAATGGATAAGTTTCTCAAAAGATCTGCGCAGCCCTCCACGTCCGGTGCAAGTGGCTGTAGCGGAAGCGAATCAAAACCGAAAAAATAGACATTATAAGGACAATTACTTGGAATATGTATTTACTGTCATGAATAATTAACGTCAATGTATAATGTGCGGCGAAGTATTATCACGTGAGAGTATGAAACCATCAAAGCTTATTCGTCACCTCTCAACCAAACATTATAAGGAAGCTGATAAACCGTTGGATTCCTTTGAACGAAAGCTGAAAACCCTTAACCAGCAGCAAAATACTATGATTCAGATAATAAAATAATATTGTTATTTGTTGATTATAAAAAAAATTTTATATATTATATTTTATTAATTTATTATTTTTATTGATTGTTGTATCTTTTTAACTACCCAGTGTCAACGAGAACGTATTATTAGATAACTACCGAGTCTCATACCGAGTCGCTAAAGCAGGGAAGCCGCATACAGTTACAGAGAATATTATTTTGCCAGCAGCCATGGATATGGTGGTAATTATGTTAGGTAAGCAGGAGGCAAACAAGCTAAAAAGCATACCGCTTTCTGATAATACTTCTGAACGCAGAATAAACGATATGGCCAGTGACATTCGAGAACAAGTAGTTAAAAAATTAAAGAAGAGCCTGCATTTTGCTTTGCAGTTTGACGAATCTACTGATGTTTCAAAAGTATGCCCAATTTGTGGTATTTGTGCGCTATGATGCAGATGAAAGTATCACAGAAGACATTTTATTTTGCAAAACACTTCCTGCGAACACTACAGGCCAGTGTTTGTACGACATGTTTTTAGAAAGCACTCGCGACTACGAGATTGATCGGAGAAAATGTATCGCTATTTGTAACGATGACGCTAAAGCTATGACTGGCAACACAAGCGGACTCGTTGCGAAATTAAAATAAATAATGCCAAATGTTTCATGGACACACTGATTCCTTCATCGACAAGCTCTGGCAGCCAAGGTTTTACCTTCTGAATTAAATGATGTGCTTAAAGAGGTGATCAAAATTGTGAACTCTATTAAAGGTAAAGCCTTGCAAACTCGACTGTTCAAAATGGTTTGTGAAGACATAAGTTCGCTACATCAAAATCTCCTTTATAATATAGAGGTCAGGTGGATATCCAAAGGAAAAGTATTTACAGGAGTTCTGGAACTAAAATCTGAATTGTTAATGTTCTTACAAGATGATAAATCTGAATATGCGAATAATTTTTGTGTCCCTTTTTGGTTATTAAAATTAGCATTTCACGCTTATCTGTTTTACCACCTAAATATTTTAAACAAGAACCTCCAAGGGAGAGAAGAAAATATTCTAACGGCCAAGGATAAAATCAAAGGATTTCTCGCAAAACTGGGTTATTGGTCGACGTCTTTACAAATAATGATATATGAGTCTTTCCCTTGCGTTTAGAAGATTGTCGAAGAAACTGCTACGGACCAATTGTCGGTAGTAAGTTCTCATGTTCCTTGCATGATACAGAGCATGCGTATTTTGGAAGAGAAACTATTAACTTAATTTCCAGAACTGGGCTCTAAACCTGACAATGGGCATAGATGGATTCTAAATCCTTTCTTGGATATGTCAGTACAATTGGCTGATCTAACCACGATAATGTAAAAAAATATTTTAGATTTAGTTGCTGACGGTACGCTTAAAATTAAATTTCATTCGCAATTATTGACGTTTTCTGGATGAAGAAAAAACAAGAATATCCAGAGCTGGCAAGAGACGCTTTAAAATTATTAGTGCCATTCACCACTACCTACCTATGTGAACTAACGTTCTCTTCAATGGTGAACATAAGAACTAAAAAGAGAAATAAGCTCCAATTAGAAAATGATTTGATTATATGCGTCTTAATAATAGAGCCACGATTCGACAAATTATTAAAAACTTAACAGGGACAGTCTTCTCACTAAAATTGCAGTTTTTTATTTTAGTGTACGACTTTTAACCCTTGCCTTTTTTTTTTACCTGGCTTGCGATCGTGACCCCCCGAGCATGGCTTCGCGACCGCCCGGAGAGTCGCGACCCACAGGTTGAAAAACACTGGTCTACAGTAAACAATGTATTCGTATATAATTTAGGCTGTAGTCGAAAGTTTAATTGCAAGACATTCCTGGATTTGATTTGGGGCTTTAGTAGGTAGATATAGTTGTTTCTAAGACAGCGTCATGGCAGGGAGGTGGGAGGAAGAAGCTCGGTAAGGAAATGAAAAAGCTCATGCGTTTGCATTCCGCTTCGGGGCGGGCATTGTGGCAGCCAGTGCCATTCGGAGGCGGCCATTTTGGCAGCCACTGCCAAAGTATGAAAAAATTTGCAAAAAATTGCAAAAATTAAATTTTAAAAAATTAATTTTCAAAAATAATTTTTTCACAAAATTAAATTAATTTTTNGTGCAAAAATTTGCAAAAAAATGCAAAAATTTATTTTCAAAAAATTAATTTTCAAAAATTATTTTTTCATAAAATTAAATTAAATTTTTTTTTCAAAATTAAGATTTTCAAAAGTTTGATTTAATATTTCAAAATATTGATTTAACTTTTTAAAAGTTCAAAAAAATTATTTTTTCTCTCTGGCATTCCCTGGTGGCCATGTTAGTTCATCGAGGCACCCTAAGCCAATGCCAAGGGGTCAGCCATGTTGGCTGTGGTACCCGAAGACGACGCCCAGTCGCTATGTCATACTCTGTCATTCAAGGGGGCCATGGTGAAGCATTGGGTAGAGCGCCACTTCACGCTCTTGCATTCACGCACCGACGATGGCGGCTCCCAACAGAGAGCGGGGACATCATGCACGCATTCCAAAGGAAGGGTGCCGCAATGAAGTAATGGGTAGAGCGCAAGTTCACGCGCCTGCATTCCCAAAAGAGAAGCCATAGACGGCAAGTTAAATGTAACGCTCTAGCATGACCAATTTAATGGGGCCGCAGTAACATAGTGGATAGAGTGTATGTTAAAACATCATGCTCCTGCATTCTCATGGAGTGCAGCAGCAGCTCCCAAGAGACACGCCACCTATGCGCTAGAGCCTTGCACTTGTGTTAACAAAAATATTATACANCAGCTATGCGCTAGAGCCTTGCACGTGTGTTAACAAAAATATTATACATATATACATATATATATATATACACGTGTGTTAACCCCCTCCCATCCCAGGCTCCGGCCCCCGCCCCGCGAGAGAGAGACAAAAACATTATATACATACATATATATAAATATATATAATCCCTACAATCACACACACAACCTCACCCCTCTAGCAGCAGCAGCAGCATACTTACATACATCTGCGATCGCGCCCGCGTCCAAGAGCGAAACGACAGGACGCGTCACACATCCTGTATATAACAGAGATCACCAAGGGACAAAAAAACACACATAAATATTATAAATATTAGCGATTAACCGATTCGCATATCAGTTCGATGGAGATCGTGCCGCAGACAACCACGCTTCCTGTCCGCATCAGTGACGTCGACGAAGATGAAACTAATGTTTTTAAACTACGACATGGAAAGTTTTTACCGGACACAGTACGAGGAATCATAGCGGGACCGAGCAACTGCGGGAAAACTTGCGTCCTCATTAGTTTATTAGAAGAACCTAATGTTCTGCGTTTCGAAAACATATATCTATACTCCAAATCCATTCATCAGCCAAGTACATACGGCTTGCACAAATACTACAAGCAGTTGCAGGCCTCCATTACTTTCCATTTAGTGGCAACGACGCGGTCGTGCAGCCAAGCGAGGCGTTACCGAACTCCGTGGCTATTTTCGACGATGTAGCATGTGAGAAACAGGCGACCATGCAGCAGTATTTCAGCATGGGACGTCATGTAGCAGTTGATTCTATTTACCTATGCCAAACGTATTCACGAATGCCTAAACAGCTGCTACGTGACAATGCAAATTTCCTAGTCCTCTTTCGCATGGACGACCTGAATTTATGCCACGTCTATTCGGACCACGTTAACACCGACATGACATTCGAAAAATATAAAGATCTGTGTTCATGTTGCTGGCGAGTACCACATGGGTTTCTAGTTTTAGCAAAATATTTTCCACTTGAAAAGGGGCGGTACCGTAGGGGTTTCGATCAATTCCTTATATTACATCAGTGAAATATGAGATACACAGTATCCAAGTTCGGCCATAGCAGTCTGAAGCGGAAGCCGGAAAGCTGTATCATATCTACTAACGACGGGAACTGTAGTTTCAGGGGAAAACGAGCAAAGAATTTAGGCGGAGAAAAACACGATAGTGACGCAACAAACGTATCCTTCGTCCTCAGCATTACCTCGGAGGCATTGCGGCCAGTGGCGACACTTCAAACCAGTATCGAGACGCAGTTGCGCACAGTAATTGCAGGTATGGCTCAAATGCGGGCGGTGGCCACACGAAAAACCAGTATTGAGACACATTTGCGCACATTATTGTTCGGTATGGCTCGAATCACTGCCTTAGAGACAGCTCTGAGCAGTGTGGAGAGCGAATAGCTAGCAGTGTTCATACGACCGTGTCAAGCGAATTACACCCATTGGCCGATGATATTAAGCAACTGGCTGAGGTGGGAGGGAAGCTTGCAAAGGTGGAATGTCGCCTCTTCGATACCAATATACTTACAAAGTAAATGGATTTGAGGCTCGGCACATTAATCGATCAGGTATCCCACCTGACCACCGTCACAACCAGGTACGCGCTCAATGTCGTGGAAGGTAGGCTGACTGGCACCACGAACATACTGTCTACCAATATGGAGGCACAGCTGCACAAACTATCCGATGATGTACTTAAACTGAACGTGTTAGGA